>JAGKQL010000049.1:5192474-5219682 GCA_018398635.1 Cyprinodon brontotheroides
CAACATGTCATGCTAACCCCGAAATCCCTCATACTCCGTCAGCAACCCCCGCTGCGCTCCAGACCGGCTGCTTAAAGCAAAGCCTACAGCCCCCACTGTGGCTTTGTCCACTCTCTGAGTCCCTTGGAGCTGGCAGGGGCATCGCGAGATGTATAATTCAAAGCAGCAGAACATACGGAAATGATCCAGGGTTTCAGCGGATCATTTCAAAATAGTACAATCCATTATTTTTTGGGGATTTTTCATTAATTCCATAAATTTTTATGGGATTTTGGTGTAACACTCAACATGTATCGAACCGAACTGAAAACCGTGACCAGAAACCGTGAATCGAACCGAACCGTGGATTTTGTGAACCGTTCCACCCCTAATACACATATATACACACACACACACACACACACACATATATACACACACACACACACATATATACACACACACATATATTTATATACACACATATATATATACACATATATATACACACACACACATATATACATTCTCACATATAAAGCCTTAAATTGCCAAGCTCCATCTTATATCAGAGATATGACTGTTTCATCATTTTCCTGAAAGAGCACTTCGCTCTCAATCTGCAGGTTTACTAATGGTTCCTAGAATTTCTAAAAGCAGAATGGGATGCAAATCTTTTGGTTATCAGGCTCCTGTCCTGTGGAACCAACAACCAGTTTTAGTCCTAAGGCAGACACCCCATCTACTTTTAGGGTTAGGCATAAAACTTTCCTTTTTGATAAAGCTTATAGTTCGAGAGGCTCAGGTACAGATAGCTCAGTAATCTAAGCCAGTGGTTCCCAAACTTTTTTGGCTCAAGGTACCCCTACACATTTTTCCACCCAGCTGTGGTACCCCTAAACTTACAATGATTATTTGATAATAATTATTTTTCTGTCATTTTTTTCAAAGTAGTAAAAAAAACATAAAATGAAGCCCCTCGCCTTAGAATATATTTGCTTACATCAAAATAAATTTACAAAATTGTTAAAATGTAAAAATGTACATTCAATATAAAACTCATCAATTTTTGAAAAAGTGACCTCGTGGTACCCCTAGGTGCCGCACCAAATTAGGCTATCTGTGCGTTATGTTGCTGTAGGCCCTTTTTTTAAATCATTCTATCTCTATATTTGCCTACTCTGGGCAGAAATTCTGCGAAGTTCAATCTATAACATTATGGTCTCCCTGTTTTTTCAGCATAGTAGCTTCACTTAGTTTCCGATTAGCTGTGATTACCCATCCTGGAGAGAGCACGGCAGGGTATTTCTCTCTGAATTGATCTAGACTAAGCGCCGGTAAACTCGGGTTTTCGGTTTCACAATAACTGCTGCGAGTTAGTTTAAACAAATCTGAGTAGGTCCACATAGAGTTAAGCAAGTATGAAAAGCCACTATCAGTGGAGCACCGATTTGATGAGTTGATGAATCCAGTATTCATGTCTGTTTAGGCTGTGCATTACTTGAATCCAATCCCTTGAAGCACTATGACAAAATGTAAAATCATTATTAAAGGTTTAAATTATTTTTGAAGTGAAATATAGACACATATTCTAATTTTTCTTTAGAAAAATATGATTAAATCTGAAATGAGAAAGAGCTTTGAGGCACTTAGATCAACCTGCACAAAAAAATAGAAACAGGTTGAGAGCGGGTGCGTGGTGTGCAAATTAGCTTGGATAAAATTAATCTGTGGGTTTAAAAATGCAAATTATATATTTCAAAGATGTCGTAAGTTGTAACAATACTCAAAGGTCAAGGTTCAAATTATAAAGTGTCTTCAGCCATTAGGTCAGTATATTGTCCTCAACCAGCTCCCAGATGTTTGTTTGTTTCAGTCAGAGTACAGAAATACTGACCTTCGGGCCATCATCAGAAGATTTGGAAATTTGTTTAAAGAAAAAAACCTAGATTGGAGTGCATTTCAACAAAATAGATTCTTACACTTAACCTCCTAATGAAGCTTGAAACATCAATAAAAAAAATCAGACCATATGTTCATTAAATATAAGTATAAATACAACTGGTCACACATTATAATTTGGGTCCTGATACTCACTGCTGATGTCCTAAGCAGTAAGACTGGATATTGTAAGGAGACCGGTGATGGCTCACTCTGATTTTCTCATCTCGATCAGCTGTAATGATGTATTGGTCATCTATAGAAATGGTCTAAAAGATAACAGAGACATACAATCAGTCATCTTTCTCTGTATTAAAGCCAGTCAATACTCAAACATTTAGGACCTCATAGCAATTACATAAAAACAAAATACAATCAAGCAGACAAGCTAGGATTATAGACATTTTAAATACAGTTTCTTTAGCTAGGCTGAAGATGGTTGCCTGTAGCACAAATTTATACTAAAGTTATTTTGTGCAACTTAAAAGCTGCTTTCACATTTCTTTCATCTGGACTTGAGTGTATTGAAAAACATGCAATTAATTGGACAAAACATGAGACATATTTAAAGATAAGTGAAAGCTCAAAACCATGGGTCTGTTACCTGTGTCTCCAAAGCCACAAGTGGCAACAATATACTCAACAATGCCTCATCACTTTGGATTATAATTATAATATCCAGCTTTTTTTTTTCACCAACAAATATTGAACTCCAAAAATACATTTACTACATCAGGTATGTCAATAGTCTTTAAAGGTCAATGTTTTATAATTTTCCTGTGTTGCTTCAGCACAGCCAATTTCCATTGATTGCAGTTCAGCAAAAGCCTGTTTATCAGCTATCATCAGATTCAGCTGTGCTGAAGCAGGAAAATCTCTGTTGCAGTAGGATTTTTTTAAATCATAATTTTCAACAAACTTCAACAACCCATTGAAAATGTATTCATTCTTTTTTTTTGAAAGTTTGATTCCTTTAATTCAAAACCTAAAATGGTACAGTTGTTATTTACTACGGATCTTCTTATAAATTATCTTTAGGTTGTGTACCCATTGTAGCTCCAAACTTGTTTTAGTAACTGGACTGAAATCAAAAAATGGCTCTTTGGATTGTGAATGTCACAGACCTCTGTTCTTAACAGTCTAAGGGCCCAAATCTTATTAAGTGTTTCTTAGCTTAAAGGTGCAGTTTTTACCATGTGGCTTGATCCCAACAGTTGCATAACAAGCAATGAAATAGAAGGTCTGGAAGTGAAACTAAATTAAATGGTGCCCACTACAGCGTGAAATCAATGAGTAACGTCCACCAATCACAAAACACAGTCCGTTGTACAGTATTAGTTCCTGAGACGTCAATCATGGTCGTCTGCTTGTCCCTCCACTCTGTGCATGTAGCCTGACACATAAACAAATTGACCCACCAATGATCATGCAGGACGCCATGGCTGGAAGCTAGGAACTGTTATGCTACGTTCACACCTAAAGCAGTAAGAGCAGCAAAAACGCGGGTGCAGCTTCATTTTTTATACTTGTACAACTCTAGTTCTGATGTGTGGCTGAAGCATCTCTGCTGCTCTAGCTGTGTGGTGGAAAAAGTGGGTTTGATGCGCGTTGGGTGGAGCTACCCTATGCTTTCTTTGTCTGTTTAACAATGGCAGCTATATTTGCTGTGATCAGTGGGTAAAAAAGGAGTTTGAATAGATTTTGAAGCTGAGAAGTTCACACTGAAAACTTTGTCGGGTGTGCAGTCAGGTTCATCCAGATTACCATCCTGCACTTCAAATATTATTGCCTGGTGGGAGCAACTCAAGACCCCGTACCACACGGCAGTCGCTGTCACTAGGAGTCCCATTCAATAGCAGCCTCTGGCCCAGTTGCCTCTTTAGAGGTTTTACCACCACCACAGCCCGGCTGGAAGGCATTTATTGTGTACGTACTCCAAACTGCAGACCACCAGGATAATAAAAGCGAACATGTTTTGCCGGCAGATTTGTAGCATTCTAAGTTAATTAAGCCGTTAATAAACTGTTTCAGAGGAGTGATCATAGCGCTCTGCATCATCAATGCTGTGTCTGTCTTCCTGCCAGCTCCCAGATCAGCGAGACGGTGCAGGACCTTTTGCTGTGCCATGATGCGCATCAACCATTGACCTTGTATGTAAACTAGATGCTTTTGCTCTGCTGCCTCTCTGCTGCTTTAGGTGTAAACGTAGCATTATGTTGTTGTTAGCTTGTGTCACGAGCACTGGGTCTCAGCTAGTTTCTTTCTCTTTCTCATCTGAACATCTCGACAGACGGCATGCACGTTCACGTATTTTGAAGGCGTGGTTTCAAGAGGTGGTCTGAAGGGAAAGGCATGGTTGTGGCTTATGTTAAAAATATAGCTTGCTGGAACTTTTCAAGATCTCCTACCTTAAGCACTTAGAAGGTAGAGTCAAACCAAGGGTTTAATTTAATGAAAACAGAACTATTGGCTTGTGCTTTAAAATGCATCAAATTATAGATTGGGTCTAACGGTTTGAAGGTATTAAGATTCAGACAGTTTGAAATGAAATGCTTCAAAGGACAAAGATGTCAGAAACTTTAGAGTCCCCATTTTTGGAATTAAGTGGAATCAGAAAAAAATGCGTCTAAATTCTAAAAGCTATCTTTCTATAACAATTGCAGAGGAATCCAAAAGAAAGGTTAAAAAAATAAAAACTGCTGAAGCACTCACTCTCCGAGATGATGACTTAAAAAAAACAAAAACAACCGCACCAGCATATGGTCTCATATCTAATGGCAGTCACGCTAGCTCTGGCGAACACATAGAGTGCTGTGTGGTTCTAAGAAATGCCACCCCACACCATTACTGACCAACTGCCAAATCATTCAGGCTATAGGATGTTGCAGGCAGCAGAACTCCTTACATGTTGTCTTCAGACTGTCAAATGTGCTCAGTGTGAACCTACTTTCATCTGTGAAGAGCACAGGGTGCCAGAGAAGGATTTGCCAATCCTGGTGTTCAATGGCATACTTCAACCCTCTTGCATGCTGCAGGGTGGTTGGCATGTGCAGAAAGTTTCACTTTTGGGGGCTGTGGGCTGCTGGAGGTAATTCTGCAGGGCACTAGCAGTGCACCTCCTGTTCCTTTGCACAAAGGTGGTCCTGCTGCTGGGTTGTTTGCTTCCTCCATGTCTCCTGTTAGCCCCTCAAGCCTCCTAACACTACACTTGACAGACACAGCAAACCTTTTTGCCATGGCTTGCATTGATGTGCAGTCCTGGATCAGAGACACTACTTGAGCCACTTGTGTGGTTTGTAGAGTCTTTCTAAAGCTACCACAAGTGTGAAAGCACCACCAACATTCATAAGTGACCAAAACATCAGCCAGAAACCATAGGCACTGAGAAATGGTCTGTGGTCCCCACCCGCAGAAGCAGTCCTTTATAGAGAGTGTTTCGAAGTGCCAATAATTTCCACCTCTTGTCTATTCCATTTTTCTCGACTTGGGTCTCAAATTTTAAGGTCTTTGTTTAAGGTCTTTTATTTTAACTACTAGTCACTATCAAAGCTGTAGATACCCTCAATGTATTTCTACAAATTCTTTTTTATATTTTTTCCTTCAAATAGTAAAAATTAAAATCCAAACAGTAGTGAAATTTTAATTACTGCGGTCACTTACCCACCCAGCTCCCAATCCCCACTCTAAACTAGGCGACTTCTTTGAGTCTACTAAGCAGCTCTGGTTGAGAAACTAAAAAAAAAAAATGTAATGGGCACTAGTGGTAGACAGGAAGATATGTAACCTGCAAGTCTTCCCCTCTACTGTGGGTCAGACAGCCACTGCAACTCATGATAAACAGTACTGCAAGGGTAACACTAGCCCGCTTTATATGCCTCCTCTCTTCTTCTAAGAACTTGCTTTGCTTCTTTGACACATGAAGTTATGATACTATAAAACAAGTCCGTCAAGTAATGTGTGGACGCTGTGCTGTTTCCATTTTCCTCTTCATTAATGCGATTGCAAGGCAGATTGATTAGGATCAGGCTTGAGGCAGGCGGTGACATAAAAATAATGACTATCCTCATGTAGAACCTAAACCTCTTCAAAATAAAAGTTCTGATCATAAAATGTGAATTCAAATCTAGACATTTCACTCAAGCAGATCCCTTTAGATTACATCGTCCGTCATCTTACATTCAGGATACTACACCTGATGACTGCATGGAGATATTACAGTAGGGGTAAACGTATTACTATTTATAGCATTAAGGATGCCATTAAAAAGCAATGATAGCTACATTGAGTATTGGTCATATGATTCTGATTAATACCGTATTTTTCCATGACTATAAAGGCGACTTAAACGCTCTTTTTCCCCTCAAATGTAATGCGGTGGGCCCTTTTGAAGCGCGGTGTGCCCTATATGTGTGTGTTGTAACTACTTTGACTTTTGAGAGACCACCTCATTGAGGAGATGATGAAAAGAGTGGCTGAATGTATGAGACCAGGTGTTTCTTTTTTTTTCCACTCAATACCATGCGCTGTTAATATGCTAACTCCATGCGGTCCCATCTCGGCGTCATGTGAAAAACATGGGGAAACAAATTAGCAGCTGTGCTCGCTGTTCAACCGCTTCGACATCGGTGTGAACCGACCTCCAGCAGGTGCAGCAGAATAAGCGAAGCTTTACATGCAAAGTCAATGGTTGACAGCCGCCGTGAGTGGGCGCCAGCAGTGCGTGCGCCACCGCAGCGCCGCTTTTGAGCAGCAGGCGCTGCACGTCGGGAGCGTTTAAGCATCTGCCAACCGCCAGCTGCTGCAGCCGAGATGGAAAAAATTGAAGTTTTGCTGCTGGACGCGCCGCATCAACCAATCAGAGAAGCTGATCTGGGAGCTGACAGCGAGACAGACACATCGCTCTGATGACATATGATATTAAGGCAAATGAAAAAGGCTGGATGGATGAGGAGATGATGAAAGCGTGGCTGAGGCAGTGTGTATGTGAGGAGACCAGGTGTTTTTTTCACGCATCACCATCTCTGTTAATCTGTGACTCGCGGCCCATCTCACAGCCGATGTGGAAAAAAAAAAAAAAAGAAAAGATGAATCAAATGAACACTGTTCTTCCCACCGTTATCCCGGAGGGTCTGACAAAGGAACTTCAACCGCCGACGCCGGTGTGAACCGCCGTTCAAAGCGGAGGCTGCGAAGCGGCGTGGGAGCGCACGGATGACCGACGGAGACCACAGTTTCAGGGATAAGTGGAAGGCAGCTCCTTGGGCAAGTTACGCCACCGCTTGGCGGATGGATTGTAGATGCTTGACTAACGCGTGTCTGCTGGCACTGTTGTATGAGCTTTCTCGCGAAAAGCCAGCATTATTTCTGAGGAGCTGCCCGCACGGAGTGACTCGACAGTAAGAAGGGAAATTGGCATGTCTGATTTAGCGCAGCTGTTTAATTCAGAAACAGAGGATGATGACTTTGATGGGTTTGATTAATACTTTGTAATAAATACATGAATAAAAGCAACAATCATACTCAGTTTTTGCTCCCGCTCTATTTTTTCTACCTGAAAACTTAATTCAACAGCAGCCTTCTGGGTCTCCTCCGGGTTCAACAGCGGTGGCTGGCAGGTGTTTTCATCTACAATAATCTAAATCTTGCAGCTATATTTGCTGGTGATCAGTGGGAATAAAGTAGTTTTAATATGTTTTAAGTGAGAAAGGCCACCTAAAAATTTCATAATTGCAGTCAGTTCATCCAGATTATATGGATTTCTGATTAGGGCCTATTTCTGTCGGAGCCGGCTCAGACCCCC
Organism: Cyprinodon brontotheroides; assembly: GCA_018398635.1. Lineage (NCBI taxonomy): Eukaryota > Metazoa > Chordata > Actinopteri > Cyprinodontiformes > Cyprinodontidae > Cyprinodon > Cyprinodon brontotheroides. The sequence goes on from JAGKQL010000049.1 coordinate 5,200,195, forward strand.
ACATACCAGCGGTGCGTACCGACAGTAGAAATCCCTTCAACAGCAGCCTCTAGGCTGGGCAGCCTCCGGGTTCACCGCGGTGGCTGGCAGGTGTTTTCATCTAAATAATTTTAAAACTGCAGGGCACCGGGGATACCGTAATAAAAAGCGCAACAAATTCATGCGGCAGGTTTCAGGAGTTTAATTTAATTTAAGATTTGATCACAGCGCTGTCATCTCGCGATGTGTCTGTCTCACGGACAGCTCCTAGGTTTTGGGTTTCATTAATACTTTGTAATAAATACATGAATAAAAAGCATTGCAGTCATACCTCAGTTTTGCTCCCCGCTGTATTTTTTTAAATGCGCAGTAGAGGTATTTAAATGTAGTAGAGTGACATGTACTCAGTAGCATATAAAAACTGGCGCCCTATAGTCCGGTGCGCTTTATGTGTTAAATGTGTTAAATACAGAAATGGGACACATAATCCGAGAGTCGCCTTTTAGTACAGTGCTGCTTTATGGTCGTTGAAAATACGGTACATCTCTAATACTTTGTTGAGGTTGCACCACTGAGTTTCATTATATTGACAGGTGTTCACAATAGTTTTCTTTTTTTTATGATTAAACTTTCATTGATTTTAGGCCCAAGTTTTTAAAGAACATTTAAGAGAGGAGTAAACAAAACAGGGTGAAATTGAATACACAATCATATGACAGAGCATAGAGTAAAAAATAAACAATATAACAATAAGAACAAAAAAAAAAACCTACCAACTTCCAAGACAGTTGAGCTCAATCCTTGCTCCATATCTTAAACAGAGGTAACCACCACAATGCTATACATCCCATTGTCCCCTCTAAAATTCCCAATCCCCAGGTAGTCTTTCAGTGACCATATCTTGAGATGAGCCCAGTCCAGTACAACCTTTATTTTCATACACCAACCCAAGTCAAAATGATCACTGCATTCAGATTTCACAACTTAGCTACCCTGAAATGAGTAGACCTAAAAACAGACCCCATTTCTCATTATATCTATCAATATTGTTTGTTAAACTAAAGGATATCTTTTCAAAAGCAGCTACTCTGCCTAGGTCTGTCATCCAGTCCTGAAATACTGGGCCCTATGCATCTTTCCACTTTCTCATTATCATCTGTTTACCTATCATTATACTTGTCTGAATCCAATTAGCTAGGGGTTTTTCAACATGGGTCAAGGGTTTAGGGTTACCTAATATGTAAAGACGGGCAGAAATCAAAATCCACTCCAATGACCTCTGTAATATTTTCGTGAACCCTTTTCCAAAATGTTTGAACCTTAGGACATAACCATAGGGCATGAGTCAGTGTGCCCAACTCACCTACACATCTCCAGCAGTGCCACTTGAAGGACCTAAACTGAATTCAACTCACCCGATATCCTGAAAGAGCTGCTTAGTAATCTAATGATTATATCCCACCTGGCTGCAACCTGTTCGTGATCTGTTTCAACGTTTTTCAAAGCTGTGTTGGATGGAAAACCAGAGTTGCTCATAAGTAAGGAATAATAATGGGAAGCCCCATGCCTCCTCCCTGCAATCCGTAAAATCTCCTTAATGAGGTTCAAGCCCTGGGGTGGTGTGTGTGTAGAGCCGAAAATAGTTACAAGGAGGTGTCTCAGCTGAAGATATCTCCAGAATTGATTGATATCCAGCTTAAATTGTTCAACCAGATCATCAAATGATTTAAGAACACCATCTCTATACAGATCACCTAGAGTATTTACCCCCTTGGACACCCACTCTTTCCACATTGGTGGTGATTTACCAATAAGGAGTTTTGGGTTGTCCCACAGACCGGAGGATATACTTAAGAAAGGGTTAATCTTGAACATACGAGATACCGATCTCCACAGTCCCTGAAAATGAGAGATAATAGGATGAGATTGGGCATTTGGAGGCATTCTGGCTGACAAAAAGAGCAATGGAGGAATGGAGATACACAATGACTGCTCTATTGCGTACCAAGGTGGCGCTCTCTCCGGAGGTAATGCCCAGTGTGCTAATTGCTTCAGATTGAATGCGTAATAATAAAATAAAAGATTTGGCATTCCCAGTCCACCTTTCATTATTGGCTTCTGTAGTTTACGTAGATGTATTCTTGGCCTTTTACCGTTCCATAAAAACTTGCTGCAAAGAGCATCAAATCGTTTGAAATATTTTATAGGGATATTTAGTGGGAGAGACTGAAGAAGATAATTAACTCTAGCAGAACAGTTCATTTTAATAACATTAACTTTTCCCCATAGAGAGAGATAAAGAGGAGACCATCTTTCAAAATCTGTGCTATCAAACTCCACCTTCTGTGCTATTATCCGGTTATATTAATATTTAAGCTTTGTAACTGTTTTCAAGTTATGTGGGGAATAGATTTGCTTTAATTTGTTTTCTGCCTCTTTCACTTTCTTCTCCAAATCTGTAAGTTTCCATAAAAGAGATGAAGGACGAGGAAGGTATAATCCCTCCCAGTGGGGTTAAGTAGCCGCCACACATCCACAAGTCCCAGGGCTGAGCACAGTTTCCTAATTGTGAGGAGTGACTTTGGGGGTTTGGTCTTACTGGGGACACTTCTATCTAGAATCGCATCCATAACAATATTCATGTCCCGAGCCCAAATAATGGATGACTTCCCATCTCAGTCAATTTACATTCAAAGTTAGCAAAAAACAAAGGGTCGTCTATATTCGGGGCATATGAGTTAGCAAGTATTAATTCTCTTCCTTGAACTTCAGCTAAAATAATAAGGAACCGCCCTTCCTCGTCCTTCATCTCTTTTATGCATTTAAACTGTAAATGTTTATTCACTAATGTGATAACACCTCTGCTTCGGCTCGTTCCAGGACTACAGAAAGCACATCCCACCCATCCTCTCTGTAATTTTTTGGAGTCCATCACAGACATGTGACATTCTTGCAGAAAAACGATATCATACCTGGTGGATTTCAAACTGAAAAGGACCTTATTCCTCTTTATGGGGCTCCCCAAACCATTAACGTTCCAGGTGGCTAGGCGCAAGTTATAGTTTAGAGTAGACATTGATACAGTTTCCAAAGAAACATGACTGCATTAGTAAGCAAATTCCATGTATTGTTATCATGACTGAGACTGTCTTGGATGTACAAAAAAGAAAAGAGAAAAACAACAACAACATAACAACAAACAAAAATAAAACTGGGGTGCATGAACATAACGGTGCAACCCCCGAGCACTTCACACTGAAACTCTTAATAGTCCGTAACTGACAGTAAAGCTGCTGTCAAAACTAAGTCCAACCGCAGCAGCCTAACAATAATGTCACTAGATATGTAGGTAATTGGGTGCGTTAATGAGAACCAGACTAACTGTATAGAGAAAAAACTACTTTCAAACCTTTTTTTTTTTTTTTAAACTTTCAATATAGTTTGAAGACAGCAGGTGAGATCACTTACGTTACTTCGCTAGTAACGGAAAGAAGAGTAAACGGGAATATCGATCTCCATAAAGATGAAGCGGGAAAGTACTGGGTTATTCCATGTCCTCATTAGCCTAGGATAATTCATTTCTGATGAAGTTTATTGCTGCCTTGGGGTTGTCGAAGCGGCGAGATCCCTCTTTTGTGGTGATCGTCGTAGCTGGATACTGCAGAGCAAATTTCACTCCACGCCGATGCAAGATTTTCTTACACTCCCTGAAGGCATCTCGCTTGGCCACCGTGCCCCTTGAGAAATCCGGAAAAATCATCACTCTCTTACTGCTCCAGCGAAGTTCTCCTTTCCCCTGGGCCGCACGAAGAAAGCGCTCTCTATCGCCTGAGCACATAAACCTCGCAATCAGAGTCCAGCCGCTGCGTCTGTCTTTCGAAGCTCGGGGACCCAGTCTGTGAGCTCGCTCAATAAACCGTTCCTTGTCTCCTATTGGAGTGCCCAGCATGTCAGGTAAAACCATCTCCAAAAACTTGACCGGGTCACCCGATTCACAGCCCTCTGGTGAGAGAATGGACATCAGATGTAATTACACCCCCTCCCTTTTCTGTTGTTTATTGGCTTCCATTTTTCTTATCCTGGCTGTGCTCTTAAGCTCCACTTATCTTACTGAGATGCACTGGACTGCAGTGACAACGCTTCGCCACCAGGGGGCACATGGAGCACGGTGAGCAGCACTCCTGACTCAGCGAGCCAACGGCAGTTAAGCGTAGCAACGGCTGGTCAGTGAAGGCGCTCACTGTCGCTCTCATGTTTCCACAGGTAAATGTCAATTAGCGCTGCTGTTTATGTCTCTTGTGAAGAAGGTGGGCTAGGGCGGACTAGCGAGGTATATATGTGGAAGTGTGTAGTTAATTATTTGACTTGTATTGTAAATATTTGTTCTTTGACTTATGTCGTAAATATTTATTTGTGAGCGAGCCAACGGCAGTTAAGCGTAGCAACGGCTGGTCAGTGAAGGCGCTCACTGTCGCTCTCATGTTTCCACAGCAATTGTCAAAATAAAAGAACCTGCGCAACACCACACTGATTTATTATTAAGTGTGCAACATTTGTTTCAGGACAGAAAAGATATTAGCAATATCCTCCGCAACGTCACCCTGAGCACGGTCGCTGTCGCTATCCCTGTGCGCTGGGGAGTTAGCATTATTGCTAGCAGAGGCAGCTGGCGTGGTCGTGGTGTTTTTAGGATTCTGTCGCCCGGAGCTTTTGGACTTGTTTGACATTATTTCCCAAGCGTTTTAACTATAGTCTGGATAAGTTTTAGTAGAGATATACCTACTCTACATGTATTAACGGATAACAGTTTCGGTTGCTACAGCAGAGCTACTCACTCAAGCAGCCATCTTCTTCACCGCGTCACGTGACTCCCACAATATTTTTCTATAGTGTCATAAAAATATTAGGAGCACCATATACTGCAGTATACTGCACTCTTTGACACAATCATCCAGTATCATGTCAGTAAAAAAAAAAAATACAGTAGAATAATGAGACAATATGAAAATATAAATAAACTTTGGAAGATGTTCTGAATTAATTATTGCCAAATGTTATGTCAGGTTTCAGCATCCTTAAGCTGCGGTCGGGGAAGTGTCTCAATAAGCACTTTCATTCAGACTGCAGCTCTACATTCATGGCCAAAAGTTTTGAGAATGATTCAAACGTTAATAATTACAAAGTCTACTGCTTCACTTTTTATTACAGTAATTTGCACATACTCCAGAATGTTATAAAGATTGACCAGCGTAACAACATTTAATTGCAAAGTCTTTTGCCTAGAAAATGAACTTTATCCTCCAAAACACATTTCAACATCATTGCAGCCCTGCCTTAAAAGGACCATCTAACATTGTTTCAGTGATTGCTCCATTAACACAGGTGTAGGTGGTGATGAGGACAGGGCTGGAGATCAATCTGTCATGATTAAGTTAGAATGACACCACTGGACACTTCAAAAAGAGGCTGGGGCTTGGCATCATTGTTTCTCTTTTGTGAAACATGGATATCTCTAAAGAAACATGTGCAGTCAGGACCGTCTCTTAAAAGTGTTTCAGCTGCGGGATTGGGCTACCAGCAGTGCAGAGCTTGCTCAGGAATGGCAGCAGGCAGGTGTGAGTGCATCTGCAAGCACTGTGAGGCAGAGACTCTTGGAGCAAGGCCTGGTCTCAAGGAGCTGGGCAGCAAAGAAGCCACTTCTCTCCAGGAAAAATATCAGAACAGACTGATATTCTGCAAAAGGTACAGGGAGTGGACTGGGGTAAAGTCATTTTCTCTGATGAATCCCCTTTCCGATTGTTTGGGACATCTGGAAAACGGCTTGTTTGGAGAAGATAAGGTGGAGCGCCACCACCAGTCTTGTCTCATGCCAACTGTAAAGCATCCTGGCCTGGAAACTCCTCTGATCTTAATCCCATAGAAAACTTGTGGTCAATCATCAAGAGATGGGTGGACAAACGAAAACCTAGGAATTCTGACAAAATGCAAGCATTGATTGTGCAAAAATGGACTGCTATCAGTCAGGATTTGGTCTAGAAGTTGATTGAGAGCATGCCAGGGAGAATTGCAGAGGTCCTGAAGAAGAGGGGTCAACACTGCAAATATTGACTTGCTGCATTAACTCATTCTGTCATTAAAAGCTTTCGTTACTCATAATGATTGCAATTGTATTTCTGTATGCGATTACTACATCTGACATACACACATGAAAACCAGAGGCCAACAGATCATGTGAAAATATATTTTTGTCCATCTCAAAACTTCTGGCCATGATTGTATACTGAGCTTTGTCATCAACAGACTGGTACTGAATGATGCTTAAATGAATCAAACTTTGCCCCACAGACAGACAGATACCACTGGTCTTCTAGTCCTGGAGCAGATATTACACGAGTACACAGCGCAGTAAACGGGAGATCCCGCATGTACTTGGTAGAGGATCGCTGATTGAGAACTGTGATTGGGATCAATATTAATTAGGGCTGGGTATTGTTCAAAAGTTTTCGGTTCCGGTACCAATACAGATACCTTCACTTCGATACCGGTTCCTGAACGATACTTTTTTCGATACCAGTTTTATAATATCAATTCGAAGAAAAGAAAATTACACAACATAAAAAAAGTACAAATCTTGAGTTTTATTTTAAGCTCTGATTTTCCCATTTACATTTTTCCTCTTGCATAAAAAAAAAAAAAAAAAAATCAGTGTCTAATATTCACTGTCACATTGTGAGGACCTTTTCACTTAGCAGTTTTCCTTACATGTCTGACAACCAAGCCCGTTGAATGGGATCCTATTGACAGCGCACCGCTGGTATGTGGAGGTCTGAGCGGCTCCGACAGAAATATTGGAAGGCAGGATGAACTGACTGCACTGATTAAGTTTTTCAGGTGGATTTTCCCACTTAAAAACATAATAAAACTACTTTTATTCCCACTGATCACAGCAAATATGGCTGCAAAGGCAGAGAAAGGATAGAGTAGCTCCGCCCAACGCGCGTCAGGAGCCACTTTTCGACCCGGCGCAGCCAGAGCAGCAAAAAAGCTTCAGCCGCGCGTCAGAAGCTGGTACAAGCAGCAAAAAAATGAAGCGGCAGGCGTGATTTTGCTGCTCCGCTGTTTGAAAGCAGCATGCTTCACTCGCTCTGGCTTTGCTCTGCCTACGGGCTGCTGAGAGGGAGAGGAGGATGGTTCGCGCCCGGCTGCGGTCCGCTTCTAACTTGCAGTCAAACACCCGAGCAATATTCTGCTCTTAAAGGAATAGTACACCCAAAACATGATTAGCCTTCATTTTCTACTCACCCCCATGCTGAACAACACTCTGGAGTACTTTTTTGATATCTCAAATGCATCTGGAGATCTGGGAGGCTTCTTGCTGTCTGCTGACATTCAAATAATGGAGGTCTATAGGCTTGAGACAGAAAGGTCCATAAAAGTCCAAAAAGCGTGTCAATATTCCTCCATACTGCTCGAGTCAATGTATTCCAAGTGTCCTGGGTGGGTAGCATCCAGAATTTACTCGAAAGCGAAGTCATTTAGAATGTTTTTAGAGCATAAACGGTAGTGTACAGGATTTCCTAAAGCGTTCAGCAGTTCGCCTTCGGAAGCGGCAGACCAAACCAGATGAAAGTGCGCATTCAGCGTCTGCTCTCACGCTCTTCCTCAAGCGTGAGAAGAAGAAATGTGCTGTTTACCTAAAGAAAGAAACAACGAGAAAAGAAAAATGTCACAAGGACTTCAGTGTTGAGGAAGAGCATGAGCGCTCTTTGCGAGCTGAAATGCGCTGGTTTGGTCTGCGGCTTCGTGGGCTTCGTGAGACGCTGGCGGCGGCGCTTTCAGGAAATACTATACACTACTGTTTTATGCTCAAAACATTCTAAATGACTTCGTTCGCGTAAATTCTGGGAATCTACCCACTCAGGACACTTGGAATACATTGGACTAAAAGCAGTATGGAGGAATATTGACACGTTTTTGTGGACTTTTATGGACCTTTCTGTCCGGGCACAATAGACCTCCATTATTTGAATGTCGGCAGACGGCAAGAAGCCTCCCAGATCTCCAGATGCATTTTGAGGATATCAAAAAGTACTCCAGAAGTGTTGTTTTCAGCATGGGGTGAGTAGAAAATGAAGCCTAATCATGTTTTTGGGTGTACTGTCCCTTTTAAATTGTTTCCGTGACGAACGATGTATTGCATTGCGCACTATTGGCATCAGTCTTAATAAAGTGAAGGTGCGCTTTTGACCTGGGGGGCATTTTAAAGGGGTTCCACGACGCTCGCAACCAGTTCACAACAGATACACATGAACCCTGACTGTAGGAGTGACCACCTGTGTATTTTTCCTGGATGACGCCAATCACGTTAAGTGTTACAGCCAATCACCGAAACTTGGTATCGAGAAAGGCGAGGCATGTTTAGATACTCTGTAGAACCGAAGCATTTCGGGTCGGTACCATAAAAGAACCCATGTTCGGTACCCAGCCCTAATATTAATGCTGAGCAAACATTAAAGGAAGAACACATTATCTATTTTCTTTGGCGGCGGAGTTCAGTTCTCATTAAAATCTGTGGACATTGTTATACCCGCAGCTGAATTCTCTCACCAATTAACATCTAAGATTTTGCCAGGTAATCTGTAAATAGATCACCAAACTATAGCAGTAAAATTGCCTCTGAGGACAAACTCTGAGACCATGACTTTCAGGAGTGGCATTACCTTTCCAATACAGCAACAAATTAAGTAAAATCTTTACAATCTACAGTAGTTACTAGGTGCTTTTTTGAACAACAACTCAAATGCTTAGCACACAAGCTAACATTATTCTCGAAGCATAACACACACAGTCCTGAATCGATTCAATTTTGATTCATACAGTTCTAAACCGATTAATTTCGATTTGATCTGTTTTAAAAAAAAATGGAAGTGGTTCAGCTGTGTTTCAAAATACCCATGTATTTAATTTTTTTCCTGTCATATTAAACGCAAAGTGCAAACTTGTAAATCGGACAGTTTAAACCTGAGATGTAAAATAAAATGTCTCAAAAGTGCACACTTGCCTTTGAAGTGAAAAAGTGAAGCCTCACTCAAGCAATCAGACGTGACATGATCAGACATGCATGAGCTGCATTATCTCCACTGTACAAACCATATGTGCAAGCGTTGACTTTTGTAACCAGGGTTCCTACAACTTAAAGCAAGTTAAATTAAAAGACTTTTTAAGACTTTTTTTAATGCCACTTGAAATAAAAAATTTAAGACCAAATTCACAAGAAATACAAGAAAAACCTGCTTGCGACACAACTTTTACCAAAGGTTTATTTTAACATAAACCACTGCACTAATGTTTCAAATTTTGAAAAGTAGGAAGAAGAAGCTAAAAACACACAAATGACAGATATATTTTTAACAATTATTTAACTGAATTCACAAACTTTGTTTTAGCAGGGGAACAAAACAAATCAGTTTTAAAGCCACCCAACAGAACCAGTGCTAAGTCTTTTTTGCAGCTATTTTTTTTCTTTGTATGGTTTTCTTAGTATGTTTTGATTTGGTGATAACTGGGCGTTGCCAGAGACAAGGGTGGAACAAAACTGAGAAATACCGGCTGTTTCTCCGTAACTCCATTTTAACGCTTTGTGTTTCTTGCTTCGCATGCGACTCCACTGCCTTAATTCCCATCATTCCGAGCTTGAATGACTTCTTGCACAAAATCCACTGTGCCTCATGAATGTTTCCTGGTTTTAGTCATGGAGAAAACTCTTGGCTGGAGACAATTTTAGGTTACATTTACACTTGCTCATATTTTCCAGACAAAGAGTTAATGGTGCATCTCCCCAAATGTTCCGGCCGCAACAACGCTTTTATTGGTTTCGCTTATCGGATATTATGGAACAAATTATTTTTTAAATACAAAAAAAAAGGTCAGTTTTAATGTTTTATTTAGATTACAAAATAAATCATAATAAAAATAAACCTATTTATGATGTTTTAAAAATTAAGACCTATGAAAGAACTGATTTAAGATATTTTAATACCAACTAAGGCCTTAATTTTATTTTGAAGAATTCAATGCCTTTTTAAGACTTTTTAAGGACCCGCGGAACCCTGGTAACAACTACATGGTGTTTGCTGGTCAGCCCCCCATTTGGTAATGTCTTCAGGCAACCTATTTGCTGTATTTGCAGCTCTCTGGCTTGAAGTCATCTTGAGAGCATCTTTCCTGCTCATTTGACTGGGAAAGTCCCATGCGTTACTATAAAATGAATTGATTTCATTTCCCAGACATCGATTTTGCAAAAATGTAAAGGAATCGATTTTTTTACCCAGCCCTAATCACAACTCAATCTGTCTGCTCTGGCTATTAATTCTCCCCCAGTCTTTCTCTGATCTCTTGGGGCGTGAAACAGGCTTATAATTATGGGGTTGTGGTCCATCTATGTCCCAAAAGCAAAGATTTTCACATACTTTGCAAGTGGGAAAACCAGCAAAATTTGCATTGTATTACAGATATGGTTTCTTCCCATCCGCGCATACCACTTGATCCTTACCACAGCTAGCAAAATATTGAGAGGTGTCCCATCTTCAGCCTCCTGCCCTCCCTTTGTGGTTCCAATACAGAGAAGGAGTAAACATCTCCAGACTTGTCAGCAACCAGCAGCTCATCCTCAGCCTGGCTGAACACCATTGATGTACACCTCCTCGTCACCCACCTGTGTAACCTACACACACACACACACACACACACACACACACACACACACACACACACACACACACACACACACACACACACACACACACACACACTATTGTGTGGACATGCGCTGCATACTGTACAAACAGAAGCTGCTGCTGTTTGAACCTTACTAAGAGTAGCTACAGTTGTAAAGATGCATTAGCAACAAACTCGGCAAACTGTCAGCATGGTTCTACTGTGGTTCTGTTGCTCGACATACCCTCTCAAACAACCCATGAGGCTAATAGTAACACTGCTGTGAGATTCATATACATTTTCTAAAGTCCACATGTATTTGACCATTTTTTCTGGAATCTTTTTGCTGCTGTAAATACCAGAATTTCACTATTATGGGACAAAGGGATTTCCTATTCCATTCTATTCTGTCTTCACTGCATTATAAAATGTGAGGAGGGTACTGAATGTGATTGGGAAGCCGAACAATGGCTGGAATCCCAGGTTAACTAGATTCTCTCCATTTGGGAGTTTCCTTCTTTGTTCAGCCACTGCTGCTTTTATCTTAATCAAGGAAAGTTGCTTTTGACTGGCTTTTTTTTTTTACTGAGGCACAGTCTTACAGCATGTTCACATTTTTCATAGCACATGAATCATCTGTGAAAATAAAGGGGTATGTCTTTAAAAACCAAGCTAATAACAAGCATCATCTGACAAATTGGACTTCAGCTACAACACGCATATCTTGGAGATAAAAAAAAAAAGTTATTTTTTAGTGAACAATGCTCTTCAAAATCTGGTATAGACTCGGACTCACTGTGTACTTGCAGCTAAGGTAAACACATATGTTTACGCCCCCTTCTACCAGATAGAGGAAAACTTTTGAAGACAGGAATGGAGTACAAATAGATGGTCTTGTCGGGCCGAAATTGACTTTTTTTCCCTACAGCAGGCATCCCCAAAGTCGGTTCTCGAGGGGCGGCTGTCCTGCAGGTTTTAGAGGTTTCCTTGCTCCAGCACAGCGGATTTTTAATTAAAGCTCATTAACAGGGTTTTGCTCAACTGCAATCATCATAATCAGCTGTGTTAAAGCAGGGAAACCTCAAAAACCCACAGGACAGCTGCCCTCGAGGACTGATGCTACTACCTAAGAATGCAGCATCATTTGCTGTGCTGGTGGATCACTGCAGATGCAGGTGAATCAAAGCATTGTTTCACTGGGTTAATTTGATAGTTTGCATATTAGAGATATGAACTTTTGCCTCTGAATACAGCGGAAAGGGTTAGTAAAGACACAAAGAAAGAAAGAAGATAAGTGTAAGGTAGGGGTAGCTTTCACATACCCCACTATTTAAAAAAGAGCACAGTAATTGCCATGTTATTTGATTTTATATTAGCCACCTTTTAATTAAGCAAACTGCAGCATGGACACTTGCTGAATGGAAGAACTATCAAGACAACTGACTATGATATTGTCAACTGTATACATAGAAGCACAAACAAGGACTGTAACTCACAGGCCTAACCCACACATACAAATATCAAATGTGTACCTGATGCTGATGCAGTGCCACAAAAGGCTGGCTCTGAAATAAAACCAGCCGCTTGTTGTCATCAGTTAGTACCATTAGTTTTTCAGAAGCAGACACTGCGAAAGAAAGGACCTTGTCACTTCCTGTGTCCTCCTGAAGCATCACCATCACTGAGGATAGAAAAGACAGTTTTTCACTGTAAAACTGATTCAATCTTATACTTAGATACAAACTTTTCTCTAATGTAATCTTTATACCTGCTATTTACAACATTTACACCTTTGGGTCTCTTTTCAGCAGAGCTGCAGTCAGAAACACAAATGGCTTTCTGCAAAAATAGCACAAAGTAGGGAGTGCATTGGATCTGAATGATGTCAAAGTAGGGCTGATATAGAAAAAAAGCTTACCGATAAAAAAAAATGCATATTGTTGTATATTAGTGAAAAGATTTGAAACCATATTTTATGTGTGCAGCTCTGCCTGGACTTTTTATAATATTGCTAAATGATTTAATTTTTAATAAAAACACAAACACAGACTTAATTAAATCTTTCTTGTAACTTTTTAACAAAACATCAAAGTTTTTAAGAAAAATAACTTAAGAGTCCTGGGTTATGTTATTAAATACTGAAAAAGAATAAACTAAAGTGACCAGAAAAAGTGACCAAAATAAATATAACAAATAAATAAATGCCCCCACGCCTCCCGGTTTTATGCTTTAACCCTGAGTTATTACTTGGAATTTCATATGTAGGTTCTTTACTTTTCTACATAACAAACCACTAATTGTTTAAAATTACTTAATTCAGAATTTTTTGGGTTATCCATAAGTACTGAACTTAGCTGAATCGAGCCACAAAACTACTGTAAATAGCAGTTTCAGCTGACGCTCTTATAAGTGGCGTAGTAGCACAGGCACACTTAGTAGGGTTAACTAAGCGCACCCTTTCCGAGACTGTCGTTCTATTGGCTGGAAAGGTTGCTAGGCGACGATCCAACTGCAATCCACGAGAGAGCAAAAAAAATCATAAGCAGAGCCTACGGGTTTGCAAAGCGTATTTGAACTTTGAAGCAGGCCAGTTTGATATGCTTGTGAAGAAGAGAAGGGGAGAATAGCGAGGAGAGGAAAATATCTGTGCAAGAAGCATTAAATCTGAGAAAAGAAACAAAAGATTTGAGAGAGAAGAGAAAATATTTGAGAGAGAGGCGCATGTTTTGAGTGTGAGCATTAAGTTTTGAGTGCAAGAAGATGAAATTCTTTTCTCAAATTGAAAATTTGTGCTCTTGCATTATGGCAGAGGACCATTTTCCCCATACATTTCATTTCTTTCACAACCCTCACAAAATTATTATTACTCTTCCTAGTACAAACAAAACTCATTCAAGTAGGTATCAATCCAGTTCTTAATCTAGTATAAATTATCTCTTACTTCTGCTTCTTTCTCCAGAAATTTTTTTTTAATCTGAACTTTTCCCAGACATAACAGTTTCTTCCCCACTGCCATTAGACTGCTTCAGATGTTTTTGTAGAATGAGTTTATTGAATTGTTTATTATATATTTATCATTCATTTATATCTAAATAATAAAAAATGTTAGGACTGTAAATTTACAGTCATTTTTACTGTTTTTTTCAAGGCTGCACTTTTAAAAGATGAAATTGTCCAGTGAGCTGTTTCCAAACAAAATTTTTTTTGTTTTACACCTGTGTAAACAAAATAACAGATAAAATCTGTCTAAAAGTCTATATAATCTTCTTCCCTTCTCATCTTCATCCCATATTATTTTTTTTTTGCCATATTTCTGTTTCTTTTCTTTTTAATAATTAATTTACCTTCCCCACTTTCCCAAACGGGATCTGATCTATATTCTGCTTTCCTAAAGCCTCTTTAGCTATCTTGTCTGCCATTTCATTTCCTCTCACCTTGCATTGTGCTGGAAACCAACAGAACTTCATACATCTATTCCATACCTAAATAACTTAAACCTAAACAAACTCTGATGGGTTTCTAGTACAAAGGTCTTTTCCATTTCCTTCTGAGATGAATCCTTTCTATTACAGCTTTAGAATCCGTGCAAAATCACCACCCTGTCGGTCCTAGCTTGCCTCCACCCGCTGTAAACTAATAATAATTGCTACCATTTCTGCTGTGTATATAGATACAAGGTCTGTTAATCTTTACCATAAACATATATTAAACTCTGGAATGAATATCCCTATTCCCAATTTTCTTTTGTATTTTTTAACCATCTGTGTAAATTAAATAAATTACAGTAAATAACTATAACACAATTGTCTAATATATGCTAGCTTTAACCCCAACTTCATTAGGTTTCCATTCTCTTTTCATTTCATATATTTTTAAGTCAACGTTTGTTTCTGCAAACAAACATGGTGGTACAGCACTGATTGTGTTATTTTTAGAGAATTTCTTATCATCCAACTCATATATTTTTGCTGTTCAACCAAAGCCCTTTCTTGTAAATTTGGAATATTTCCAACAGTTCTTAATAATGTTTGCTGCTGGGTTTTCTTCACTACTGCTTTTAATTCTGATCCAATACGAAAGTGACATTTTGACCCCTCTCATTTCTAAAGGACTTTCTCCAGCCTCTATTAAAAGAGCATTAATGGGGGTAGTTTTAGTTGCTCCAGGAATAATACGCAATGCCCTATATTGTAATTTATCTGCTATTTGTAGCAATGATTTTGCTGCTGCTCCATATACCATAAATCCATTATCTATTGCTGATTTCAAAAGTGCCCTGTAGATGTTCAATAGTGACTGCTTATCAGCCCCCCAATCATTCCCAGCCACAGCTTTCATGAGGTTTATTTACTTTCTTTCCTTTTGTTTCTAACTGATTAATATGCATCTTCCATGTATATGAACTATCTAACCATAATCCTAAATATTTGAATTCTGCCGCTCTTTTAATAGAGTGATCATATAATTTTATTTCTCCTATATCAATATTTATTTTATTACTGAAAATCATATAACAGGATTTACTTAGTGACAATTTGAATCCCCATTCATATGACCATTTTTCTATTTTATTAACTGCTCTCTTTATATTTTTAACTACATACGAGACATTCCTTCCCCTCGACCGTATGGCTCCATTATCTGCATAAAGGGCTGATTTAATGGATTCATCTAGATTTAAGAATATATCATTAATCATAATATTGAAAAGTACAGGACTAATTACACTCCCTTGAGGAATGCCGTTTTCTATTTTAAAAATCTTTTGAGTATTCCACACAAAACTTTTACTCTAATTTCCCTATCTGTAAAGAAACTTGCTATCTAGTTATACATTCTACCACCTATTCCTTTATTTTCTAACTTATTCAATAAACCTTCACTCCACATTGAGTCATATGCTTTTTCTAAGTCCAAGAATACTGCTATTATCGATTCTCTAATTTTTTAGTGCTTTTTCTATGTCAGAAAGTCTACAGTCATGTATAAAGAAAGATTTTGAATGCCCAGCAGATACTATCACCACCGACGACAGCGTTCAGATAAGATATTTCTGCACATGTGGCTAACTTACTCACGTGGAAGAGTTGTGTCTCTCCCTTCCTTTTTCCCGGTGGCAGCGAACAAAACCTCAAATAATTAAATCAGTTCCCTACCTGTGCTCTTTTGGTGTGAATCGCTACGACTTTGCTACCGCATAACTGAAAAAGAAACCACTCTCCATAGAAACCCACGAAGACATGGCTCAGTGCCCCCAACACTTAAGGCCTGCTTGTCAGAGTGACCTAAAATTAGCTTACTAGCAACGTCTTCTTTTTGTGTTCTTTATTGGCGTTTGGTAAAAAACTATAAAGGAGGGCATTTACCGCCACCAACTGGCGTGGAGTGTGGCTCATCTTTAAATAATATCAAAAGTTACCGTTCTTAACTGAAATTCTATTAAACTTTAATTGTGTTTTCTTTAAAAAATAATATATATAATTATAATTTGTATAGACTTGTTCCAAAGCTTCTTTTGTTATGTGTCTTCTATATCAACTCTTTCTTTATTTCTTTGAAATGCTGTCCTCATGTCTCTTCTTTCTTGTTCATATTTCAGACATCTCAATAAAACATGTTGTATTGATTTCTTCTCTCCACAATATTCATACTTTCTAGCAGCATGCTTTTGTATTTTAAACAGTTTGGAATTGAGGCCTATGTGTCCAAATCTTAATGTGGTTATTAATGGTTGAGAGGTGGCCTAATGGTTAGGGCATAGGGCTTTGAATCCTGAGGTTGTGATTTCGATCTCCCACAGACTGCCACTCTAGCTCCCTCAGCAAGACCCTTAACCCCACACTGCTCCCTGGGCGCCACGTAATGGCAGCCCACTACTCCCCAAGGGGATGAGAAGTAATTTCCCGCTGGGATTATTTGAGTACATATAAAATATATATATAGATATATATATACTTTTCTTCCTTTCTATTCCTTCTTCAATTTCTTTTTTCTCCTGCTTTCTTTTTTATAAATAAAAAACATCTTCTGTAAATTTCTCCACACTGCCTTTTCTGCCACTCTCCAGATATTGTTTAAATATACATTTACCATCTGATTTGCTGAACTCAACTACAAAAGTTCACAATATTTCTAACTGCTCTATTTGCATCTGATCTCCCATTTCATTTCCTTTTATGCCAAAATGTGCTGGTACCCATAGAAATATCATTGTTAATACATACTTTCTAATGTAAGTATTGTATGCAATATTTCCGAAAAAAATGTCTAGCCTACTTTCTGAATGATTATGTCCTAAACTCAGCAATACAGAACTTGAATCTGATAAAAATATATATTGTAATCCTCTTTCTTATTTCTACATGAAATTCTGGTATAACAAAAGTTATTCGTACTTCTTCAACCCTTTTTGATGCATCTGTATAGATCTTAACATACTGATAATAATTGTTTATGTATCCTTGTATTATATTTGAGTTTAAATTGCATTTCTTATAATTTCCTTTTCATCAATGTCATATGTACCATCTGTTTATCAAAGTATTAAGTTTCGGATGATCCAGGTTATCTTAAATTAAACCAATAGGTTATTGCCAATTGTGCTCTTCTCAGATGTAATTGTATGTCACCAATTTCGCCTGGAGAGCTGCTATTAGGTTAGTTTTAAATGCTTCTGTACAAAGTCCAGTACTCAAATAGTTAAGCCCTGAGGGATGATGGTCTTAGGAGAAAATTCCACCTGAAATTACTGCAAGTACAGCTCCTAAACTATAAATTGAAAATATGATTATTTGTATTTGTATGACAGAAAGGCATTGAGGAATATTTTTCAGGTGGAACCAATATTTGAATTGTCACCATGTCCGATTTATAGGTGATTAAACAAAGTATAAATGAAAAACGTCTAGTTTGCCAAAATGTATACCAAAATAAACACTCCACCATGAACACCATAAAAACCCATTTTAAACTCTGGATGAACCATCAGACTATAACTCAAGCAAATTTGGAATGAATAAGTTGGAGGATGCATGTTCCACAAAGGAAAATTATTTTGATACAATTGTACCAAAAGTGGCCAGATTTTTGCCAAATGCATTTTTCCACTCATTAAAGGGAATCTGGTAAGACAAATATGCTGATTTACATTATTGGAGACCTTCTGCATGACACAAAGCATTTTTTTACTAAGATTTAGCAATTGTTTTATTGAAATTAAGCATTGAATACACAATGTCATTAAACTGAAAAGAAAATAATACAAATTGTGTAATTTTTGTCATCAAACAGGGATATTTAATTGAAAACAAGAATTAGAAATCCAAAAACTACAAAAATCTAAAAATAAATGATAATCCGAAGCTTCTGTCAAGAAAATGTGTAAAAAAATTATTGTTATAAAAACAATTTCAAGAAAAAAAATCTAATGTAAATGGATGTGTGAAAATATAAGAATAAAGCTTTGTAAACAAATTTGCCAAAACAAACTATGAACAGAGTAATTATGTAAATGCATGTGTAAAAAGCAATTTTAAATAAAACATGGAAATAATGTGCAGAAATATGTTGTCAATAACAAAAATGTAAAGATCCACTAAAAACAAACATGGGTAACAATATGTGCAGAAAACAACAAATTTGGGGACATGGAGGACGCTTCGGGGAAAATGTGGGTGCAGGTGGCTCGGTGTCAGGGTGGTCTGGACTGTGCCAAATGTCCCTGACATCAGTCACTAGTATAGCAAGACAAACCTGCTTTCTAGCTTTCGTCAGTCCTTTCTTGGTGCAGATGAAGGAGTCCTTTTTGTTGGAGCAGAAGGAGCCTTGTGCTTTCCAGGTTTTGAGAATAAACGTAGCTGCCTAGAAGTTGGTTGGTACTCATCCTCTTCTGGAGCATCATCGCTGTAAAACCAATCAAATATATGTTAAAGAATATATTTCCTTTGAAAACAACAATAATTGTAGTTGCATCTGATAATGCCTTCTAATCATCATAGGAACATAAATCTAAGGAAGTTGTTGTACATCAGGACAAATATATGTATTTTCAGATTTTTGCAAAATAGACATCTCACCTTGAAGATGATGAAGTCTCAGCTGTGGCGGGGGACTTGCCCTGCTGTATTTGTGATGGTCCCAGGACATCCTCGGGACAATAAAAATAAAAGTTTATTGCAACAAATTAGTTTATTACACACAATACTAAATGTACTAGCGGAATAACAGTTGGTATTTCAAACTGTACAACTTTCCCTGAATTAACTCTCACATACAGTACACCTGGATCCCTTGTTCTGCAGCTAGCAGATGGATGATGGGACACTATAAAATAAAAAAAATCCAGTGAAAGCAGCACATAAAGTTGTGAAGCAGCTTTTTCCTCATCCTTGTCAACCCTATCCAAACAACCATAAAATACATAAATATATATAGAACGTGAATATTGTAAATGTATTTTTTCCAGTTTTTCTTTTAATTGTCATTACAGTCACAAGTACAGAGCAACAAAATTAACTTTCTGCATATAACCCATCCCCTTTGGGAGCAGTGGGCTGCCATTGTATGGCACCAGGGATGCAGTGGATTGCTAATTACCCTTTGGTAGTATCTGGTTAAAGTAAAGCGGCCGCCATATTGGTACTCCCTAGTTAGACCGGTCGCAATGTAAACAATATGTGCGCTACTGCAACAAACAAAGATGATCTAATTTTCAGGGGGACTTTTAAAATAAAGATAAATTCAGTGCATTGACACACACTTGCTGTTATGTCAAGGCATAAGTTGATTACTTTA
>JAGKQL010000049.1:5228860-5264555 GCA_018398635.1 Cyprinodon brontotheroides
AAGGTGTGGGGTGTCGTTTTCAGCTGTATGGCCAGCAGAGCAATTCACGTGGACCTGGTCAACACAATGTCCACAGAAAGCTTCTTAATGGCATATCAACGATTTACTGCAATTAGAGGGCACCCAAGGAAGATCTGGTCCGATCCAGGGACAAACTTTATCGGCACCAAACCTGTCCTTAGAGAGTTGTACCAGTTCCTGGATTCTCAAGATAAAGCTGCAATAGAGGAAATGTCTGCTCAGAAAGGTACCGAGTGGGATTGGACAATTCATCCAGCTGACTCCCCTCATCGCAATGGGGCTGCTGAGGCTGCTGTCCGCATCGTCAAGAAGGCACTCAAGAGCCTGGGTAACAACACAAGCCTCAGCTACAGCGAGCTTCAGACAACTCTGCAGCTTGCTGCAAACCTCGCCAACGAACGGCCAATAGATGCTCGGGTGCAGAGCTGTGAGGACTGTGTTCAGTATGTGTCACCCAACACACTTCTCCTGGGTCGTGCCTCTTCAAGTGGTGACATCAGAACGTTTGACTTCGCAAGCTACCCTTACAAAAGACTCAGAGAAATGCAACACCAAGTCAACAAGTTCTGGAGGTCTTGGATGTACACGTTAAAGTAGTTCAAAGCTCCAATCTTTCTGCAACAGGACCCACATTGAGCCAACCATCAAGAGTCCTGAAAGAAACTGCCCAAACCACAGTCCTGCATAGAGATGTCCGACGCCTAGTTGTTCTGCTGCCAGTTGAGGAACAAGCCTCCGACTGGAGAAGGTCTTGACCGTCAGTTTGCAGTTGCTGATGCTGCGATCTCTCCATCGTTTCCGTGGAGAAATCGAGTGGGAGGTGTTCTGTCAAGCTGCCGGGTAGCCCCTCCTCCCCTCCCATCAGCAGGGAGGCACCAGGTGGAACTAATCTCCCAGCAATTTGGGCGTGCCAGGGACCTCTAAAGAAAAGGACCAAGAACTGCTGCATGGCAGAAATGTAAGCAGCTCATGTTTGGAGACAGCCAAAATTCAGCTCCATTGTGACTGTGCAAACAAGTCCTTCTACAAAAACTCTGAAAGACAACCGGTAAGAGTCTTAATGCCCTTGATTCTCTGGCTGGACTTTCAAATCAAAGAACTTTATTAAGGTTAATACAGACTGTGGTTGGACTGTTGTTGGTTATTATTATTTGTGGAGATGTTTATGTTGGTATGTTAACAAATTGATTTAAAGAAAAGATGGTTTAAAAGTTGCATTTGTTTGTAGAAGTACATTTTGTTTTCTTAATTTGTATAGGATAACATTAAAAACTTTTGAAAATGTAGAAGTTAAAAACTATAGTTTGCTAAAATATTTAAATTAGCTAAAAATATACTGTTTAATTTATTGGCTAAAATTTAAGATTTAATTATTTGGCTAAAATTTATCAACTTAATTTGGCTAAGAAATAAATAAAAAATAAGTTACTTTAAATTGTTGATGTATTTAAAAAAATATGTTTCTTTTTTTAGAACATGGTGGGAAATATTTTATTTAAAAAGGGCTAAAATGCTTAAATTAATGATGGGTACAATTTTGTATTATCTTAAATGACTAATTGTTTTGTGTTACCTTCTCTTTTTGAGGTTTTTCACCTGCCTACTGCCAATTTTCAATAAATAAATAATGAAATGACTATCAAATGGCTGTTCATTGAGTGAAATCCAGTTGGAATGTAGAGGACTATCCTTTTCAAGTGGGGAATTGCACAAGAAACCAGATTAATACTTGACAGTAACCAATATCTGGAGTCAAATAAGTAACTGTTCATTGATACAAGGATGACTCAAGATTACTCACCATTGATGCTGAAGCACCACACCTGAGGAATGAAGATGGCGTCCGGTGGAAACATAAGGATGTCATTTCCTGTTTCCTGATTTCACTTACTCTAATATATATATATTTACACATAACATACATTTTAAATAATTTAATATTCATATTTGTTTCACAGCTTTGATTATTTAAACCATGTTAATAGTAAATTAACATAATTATATGGAATATAGTTAATTTCAATAAATAAAATGTAAAAATGCTAGTATTTAAATAAAATCTAATAGATTTATTTGCTTAAAACTAAACTCTGCATTGGTTCATTTCTGTGAGTGTGTTCTGACCCAGCTTCTGGTCCTCTGTTTGTGTTGGACCTTCATGAACATCTTCATCTTCAGTAGGAGAGCCCCACCCTGTTGGTAGTTAACCTTTCAGTGATGAAGAAATGTCTTTACAGATGGAGGAAGAGGAGCGAACCTCAGCATGGAGAAAGACCCAGACCTGGAGCTGGACCGCTGACAGCCAATCAGAGCAGCTGTGCAGCAGGTAAGACTGAACATCTCCAAACAGAGCTTCCTTCTATTGTCTCTATTGAACCAATTCTGTCTTTAGTTGGATTTGGAGATTCAAGCTTTTCAAAGTCTTTCTGGGATCAATTATCCAACTAAATCTCTGTATTTCCATCTACTGTAAATCTACCAAAGTCTGTGTTCAACCCAACAACCTATTGGGTTTGCTTTGAACTGCTTCTGTTTTCAGCCCCTTGGGCTAAATGCATTAAAACTAAACATCTCCTTAAAGCTGAAGGTCATTTTGATGCATGAAAACCAAACGGTGGAGAAAGCAACTTAATGCTCTGCTTTTCTAAGAAGAGGGAAGGAAAGTCTGAGAGACAGAAACCTGGATTTCCTCTGACAATAGATCACTGATTACAGGATAGATATTTATATTTAAAACATGGAATCATTGTAAAGATCTTCTAAAGGACCAAATCAGTCCCATGTCATTTCCAGTCTCTAATTATTCTTCATAAACATCTAATCCTGTCTCTGAGTGAGAAATGCTGTTTAACCCTTTAAGCCCAGAAGGTTTTAGGAGCAATTTCTGCCTGAAATTACATATCTGATTAAAATTAGTTTAACGCCATAGTTATAGAAATGTAGAAAAATATTATTTTATGACACAAAGTCATTACAGAATATTTTTCAAGTAAATTTTTTCACAACCAACATTTTTAAGCGTAGGCAGAATGTAGACTTTTAAGTGTTTTTTCAAATCATTCCTTTCAAAAATAAACCCTGCAAACACATTAAAATCTCCTTAAAAATATTTTTAAAGCCTCAGACTGTATAGACCCACATCTTGACTATAAATGCAACCAATTTGGACTGAATTGGTTGAAGCATATTTGTTCCCCAAAGGTTTTAGTGAACAGTGTGGCAGCAGACCTGGGATTTCACCACAGCTGTGCCAAAAGTGTCCAAAATGTTCTAAATGTGTTTTTACCTCATAAATAGGAAACTGGTCAAATGAAGGAGCTGATTTCCAGGGTATGGCTACTTCTGCATATGAAAAAGTGTTTTTCATCATATTTACCCTCATTGTCATCATCATGTAGTGTTCTGAGTCCTGTCAGTTTGTATTTGCTGCCCCCTTGTGGTGGTTGTCTGTTAATTCAGTTTTAATGACAAGGCATTTTCACTTTGCAATCCAGCCACTTGGTCATAGTCCATGTAAGCTTTCCCTGCCAGCATCTTCACCCTGCAGTTATGTGCTGGATTGTCTCAGGCGTCTCTTTGCACAGTCTGCACCTGGGGTCTTGTCTGGTGTGGTAGATCTGGGCCTCTATTGCTCTGGTGCTTAGGGCCTGCTCATGTGCAGCCATGACGTAACAATGTAATAAATACATGTATATTACATGTACATCATCAATTTAGCACTTTTAGCACATCTGTATTATTCTGCTCTGTTAATATATTTTTCTCTATATAAATCCATCACTTTTCTTGCGATAGATTTATATGATATGTCATATTACATAATTTAGAGACTTTCCATGACTTCATGATGACTATGCAATGTGATGTGTTTATTTTTAATAAGGCTCTTTATGAGTTAAAATAATCTACTTAAGCTATAAAACAGCCAGTGTGTGACATATTGATGAATTTAAGTCTTAAGTCCCCTACCCTGAAAATGAGAGCAAAATCATCATTGTTACGTGCTGTAGAACACATATTGTTAACATTGGGACGGTAGGGCTGTCACGATAACCGCACCAATGAAAGCTCAGCGATATCAAGAAGCTCACCGCGCTACAAAACCAGCCACCGCCATCACCGCATCTTGGGACAACAGTTGAGAAGGATACAATGGCAGCTGCACTGATATCAAAACCAAATGTTACTTCGCCCCTTTGGGAGCATTTCGGTTTTCAGCCAAATTAAAAGGGGGAGCCTGACAATTTAAATGAGGCAATTTGTAACAACGAATTTAAGGGCTTATCTAGCTAGCTACCACCCAGCTGTTACGGCGCAGCTACCGCCGCCTCCTGCCACACAGAGTCGTGGGGCGGCTCATGTCGGTGCCAGCCGACAGCTTGGAGTCTGCAAAGCCTTTGCTCTCGCTAAGTAAAGCAGAGACAATGACAGACATAAATGTCTCACAGCCGCTGTTACACGGTACCGGGTTGAAGAGATGGTGCCATTTTCCACTGAGGAGAAACATGCATTCCAGTCGCTCCTCTAATGTCGACCGTCCGAGAGGGTTTTCAGTGTCGCTGGAAATGTTTTCACCCCTCTCAGATCCTCTCAAACCATAAGGTTAACATGCTGGTTTTACTTGCCCGCAACAAGGACATGGCTGAGCTTTAAATCACCATAATTTGTTTGTGTGTGAATGAAGAACTATGGCGCCGGTTACATTTAATTTGCATAAGTTACGCTTTAAATAAAAAAATAACAAAACTGGCACTTTTTTTTTTTTTTTTTTTTATTAAAGATGCTGAAGTCAAATTTGCCTTTAAAAGTTCAGCCTTTCTTCTGAATTTTGTTAAGTTCAGTCAGAGAAATGAGGCATATCTGTGCCATCACTGCCCTTTGATCTGAATTCAATAAAGTTTATAAAATTGCCATGTCTTTTTTAATAACCTTTTTTTAATGTTTAAGCACCATGTTTCAAAGGAAATGTTGCCATGTAGTTGGTAATTTAACAATATACAAACACATTTGCAAAATAGGTTAGAATAAAGAAAAAAAGATTGTGCAATAATATCGCATATTGCAATATTTAGCCTCCTTGAATAATCGCAGGGGGAATTCCTCAACCACGACAGCCCTAGCGACCGGTCTAACTAGGGAGTACCAATATGGCTGCCGGTGGCTTCACTTCAACCCCGTACTACCAATGGTCAATCAGTATGTTGTCCTCACTGCAGTGTATTAACTGAAGTTATCCAACAAGTTAAACTCTGATGCAATAACCAGGAGACTGCTCTGTAGTTAACGTTCCACTGTTGTTTACTTGAAGAATCCAGCATTACATAGCAGAGTGAAAACTGTAACAAAACAAAGTTTAACTATTTTTAATTTTAAGTTTAGCTTCACATAAAGTCTGATGAATTAACCTATCTAAACACATGAATAAAAACGATCTTTTTAACCTATTTATTACATTTTCTTTCTACTATAAACTTAACTTAAACTATCAATTATTTAACATAACAATGACTTTTACTTACGACTTTGCTTCTAGCATCGTTCACAGTCAGGAATTCTTTTCCATTTTCAGCAGATAGAAACCGAATGTGGAGTAACTGAATACAATGCAGGAAGTAGTAAGGAAACTACAGGAAACAGTGTCAAAATAAAAGGTCCTATTCTTTCTCAACTTTTCATCATAAAAGTCTGTATATAAATCGCCTCAATGGCGACACACTCCCCGCCTGACCGCTGTGAGGTCACTACACTAGCATGAACATTAAACTTAACTAAGAACTACAACTGAAACATCAGTCCTTTCGAAGAAGCAAAACAGTTTCGGTGACTGGTCTAAGGTAAGTCTTTGACTGTCCTTGGTTTGTGGTCCTCAATTCCACCTTACGGACCCTTCCATCTGTTCCTGGAATAGCCTTTGTGACCACTGCCAAGGGCCAGTTGTTACGAGCAGCTTGGTTGTCTTTGAGGAGGACGATGTCACCATCTTGCAGGTTCTCGTGTGACGTTGTCCATTTCTTGCGGCTTTGTAAGGTTGACAGGTAAGCTTGTCTCCAACGGTTCCAGAACAAGTTGGATAAGGCTTGTACTTGTCTCCACTGCTTGGTGAGGAGGTCCCTGTCTGTGAAGTCACCTAGAGGTGGTGGGACGCCGACTTTCTGTGTTAACAGCATCAGTGGCGTGAGGATGTATGGATTCTCTGGATCATTTGATACTGGAACTAGTGGTCTTGCATTTAGAATTGCGGTCACTTCTGCCATCAGTGTGCACAGAACCTCATGAGTTAAGCGAGTGCTGTGATCACGGAGCATTGAATCCAGGATTCTTCGGGCTACTCCAATGAGGCGCTCCCATGAACCCCCATGTGTGAGGCATGAGGCGGGTTAAACACCCAGGAGCATCCTTGTTGTTGCAGGTACCTCTGCACCGTGTTGTCCGGTTGGTCTGCACTCAGCCCAAGTTCTTTACAGGCTCCAATGAAATTTGTGCCGCAGTCTGACCTCAGTTGTTTGGCTGGTCCTCTTATGGCAAAGAAACGCCTCAAAGCATTTATGCAGCTTGAGGTGTCCATTGAGGTAATCACCTCGATGTGAACTGCTCTAGAGCTCATGCAGCAGAATAGTATTGCCCAGCACTTGCTCTCAGGTTGCATCCCTCTGGTGCGTCTGGTGGAGACGTGCCAGGGCCCAAAAACATCTAAGCCCACATATGTGAAGGGAGGACAGGCTGTAAGGCGCTCTGCGGGCAAATCTGCCATTTGTTGTTCTTGCATCCGACCTCTAAGTCTGCGACAGGTGATGCACTTGTGAATAGTTGAGTTCACAAGCCGCTTGCCTCCCAGGATCCAGAGCCCAGCAGCTCGTATAGCACCTTCTGTTAGATGACGGCCCTGATGCTTTACGTGGGCATGATGGTATCTGGTAAGAAGCAAGGACACGTGGTTTCCTTTTGGGAGAATGACAGGGTTCTTTTGTTCAATGACCATGTCCGCATTCTTCAGTCTGCCTCCAATGCAGAGGAGGTCACCTTGTAAGATTGGGTTGAGGGAGCGTAGGCAGCTGTTCAACTGAACTTGTTTTCCCCTCTCCAGAGCTTCAAATTCCTTCACAAAGGTATTCCTCTGAACAGCTCTGATGATGATTTCTCTTGCTTGGGAAAGCTCATCCACAGAGCGAGGTAAGTCACAGTGATGCCATCCCTTACACTTGTCCGTCGGAGCTTTGAAGGATCTTGCTATATGAATCAGAAGAGCGATGGCTCGTTGGAGAGTGTCGAATGTGGAGAACCTTTCAAAGCGCTCTGTGCTGAGAACCTTCTTTTGCAGGTCAGCTATGTAACTCTTCACAACTGGACGAACCTCTGCATCGGACTCCGGTGACACTAAGCGGAATGACTGAGTTAGTCCTGGCTGAATAGACAGCTTGCGCAGGAAGGTTGGTCCAGTGAACCACATCGTCTGTGTGAGGCCTGCTGCTGGAACCGACCGTGATGCCAGGTCAGCCGGATTGTCTTCGGTGTTCACGTAGTGCCACTGTTCTGGGATGGTAGATTGGCGTATACGCTGGACACGATTGTGGACGTATACATAGAACCGTCTGGACTGGTTGTAAATGTATCCGAGGACAACTTTGCTATCAGTATAGAACTTGGTGGCATCCAGCTTTAGATCCAACTCATCCTGAATCAGCTCAGCCATTTCCACTGCCAAGACTGCTGCACACAGTTCAAGTCTGGGAATGGTTGGGTCTGATGGAGGGGCAAGTTTGGCCCTTGCCATTACAAATCCAACATCCACCATGTCTCCTTGGATGACTTTCAAGTAGGCCACGGCACCAATGGCCTTTACCGATGCGTCGCTAAAGACGTGGAGTTCTACTCGCTCGGCCTTGGTTGGACAGATGCCTGTGTATATCCTAGGTATGTGAAAGTTCTTCAAGTTTTGAAGTGAGTTTCTCCAAGCTTCCCACTTGCCTAACTTATCTTCAGGTAATGGGCTGTCCCACTCTGATGTCTCAGAATTCAACTCTCTGAGAAGGTCTCTGCCTTGGATCGTAACTGGAGCCAGAAACCCTAAAGGGTCGAAGACACTGTTCACCATTGAAAGAACCCCTCGACGGGTGAATGGTTTGGTGGCGGTTGTCACAGAGAAGGTGAATGTGTCGCTTGCTATTTCCCACAGAAGCCCCAAGCTTCGTTGGGTGGGTGACTCATCTCCACTGAGGTCCACATCCTTTTTTGGTTGTATGCAGTCCTGGCTTGGAAAGGCTCTCAAGACAGCTTGACTGTTTGAGGCAAATTTGTGGAGCCTCAAGTTAGACTCAGCAAGTGAAGCTTGAGTCCTATGGAGAAGCCCGATAGCCTCTGCATCAGTTGAGACAGAACATAGACCGTCGTCAACATAAAAGTTGCGTTCAACGAAGTTGACTGTGTCTGCTCCATATCTCTCTGCTCCATCTCTGATGGCTCTTCTGAGCCCATAGATCGCCACTGCAGGAGATGGGCTGTTTCCAAAGACATGCACCTTCATTCTGTAGTCAATTACCTCTTTGGCTACATCGTTGTCTTTGAACCATAAGAACCGCAGGTAGTTTCTGTGCTTTTCCGCCACAAGGAAGCAGTAGAACATTTGTTGAATATCTGCCATCACAGCGACCTTATCCTTTCGAAACCGCATGAGCACTCCTAGGAGGGAGTTGTTCAGATCCGGTCCTGTCAAGAGCACATTGTTCAAGGAGATCCCAGACTGTTGGGCACTTGAATCAAACACTACCCTGATTTGATCAGGTTTCTGTGGGTGATACACTGCAAAGCTTGGTAAATACCAGCACTCTTCTTCTTTTAGCTCTGGCGCCACTTCAGCATGGTTGTTTTTCAGCAGTTTGTCCATGAATTCCACGTATTGCTTTTGCATTTCTGGCTTTCTTCTGAATTGGCGTTGGAGGGATTCAAACCTTTTTACTGCTTGCTCGCGGTTGTTGGGAAGCTGTTGCCTTGGTTGTCTGAACGGCAATGGAGCAACCCAGCTGTGTGAATTGTCTCTGTAGACTTCTTTGTCCATCATTTTTAAGAAAGTTTCATCTTCAATTGAAAGTGCTAGCTTATTATCCTGTTTGGTGCGGTTGAACACATTTTGACCCAGACTGTATTCCTTAGCTCTGGGTGGTAATGCACCATTTCTAGGCAGTCTGTCTTGAAGTTCCTCTTTAAAGTGCAAAAGGCTTGTGCATGACTGGAAGAGTGAGGGCCGATGACAGTCAACCATGGTCGTCCGGAAGGAACTGACATTTGGCTTGTGTGTGTTCCCTAGACAGACTTCTCCGACCAGCACCCAGCCCAAGTCAAGGCGTTGCCCAAAGGGCGCATTGGCGGGGCCATTTATTTGTTCCCGTACTTTGTGTGCTCTGATTGCGTCTCTCCCTAGTAGCAGGAGGATCTCAGCTGTGGGGTCCAGCTCTGGGATGTGTTCTGCTACCTTTGACAGGTGAGGTTGATGAAGAGCAGCACTTGGTGTGGGAATTTCGGACCTGTTATCAGGTAAGTCATTACACTCAGTGAGTGGTGGTAAGGGAATTGTAACTTTCCCATCCAGAGACTCCACAATAAATTCTGATGCCCTTCTGCCAGAAGTTTCCACTAGCCCAGAACATGTTTTCAGCTGGTAAGGATATGGCTTAGAGTGAATGTCAAACTTGTCAAAGAAACTGGACTTGGCCAACGACCGGTTACTTTGGTCGTCTAATACGATGTAGGCCTTAATGGCTTTGTCTGGGTGGTCTTTCTGGTACACTCTTGCCAGGCATATTTTGGAACATGACCTTCCAGCTTGTCCTGTGCCGCATACTGTTGTGCAGCTTGAGCTAATGTCACGAGTGTCGTTTACCTCTTCACCCTCCCCGCCATGCTGTGGCAAGGTCAGAGGAGTCATAGGTTGAGATGCTGGTCCCGGGTGCATAGCTGAGACATGTTGGTTGCTGTCACACTCAAAACACTTCACAGTTGTAGTGCAGTCCTTTGCCATATGGTTGGTTGAGCTACAACACTTAAAGCAGATTCCGTTTTCTTTCAGAAATACCTTTCTGTCATCCAGAGTTTCAGCTCTGAAGGCTTTGCACTTCTTAAGTGGGTGGGGTTTTGCATGTATTGGGCAGATCTTACTCAGATCACTGAAGACATTTGTTCCTGTAGGAGTGACATTGATCTTATGAACTGCAATGGGTTTCTGGATGGTTTTAGGAAAGGCACTTTCAGTCCTGACAGGTAATGTTGTAGTAACATTTGAAAGGGTAAAGCTGGGGTCATTTCTTTTCTTGGCCTCATAACATATGAATTTCGTGAAGTAATCGAACGGTGGGAACCGTCCTCTATTTTCTTCTTTGTACTTAGAACCGACCGAGATCCATCTTTCCTGGAGTCCATGAGGCAATTTGGTCACTATAGGCTCAATTCCTCGTGTTGTGTCCAGGTAGGACAGGCCTGGTAAGTAGCCATCTTCCTTAGCACACTGCACTTCCATAAGCAGGTCAGCCAACTCTCGTAGCTTCAAATTTTCCTTGGCTGAGACTCTGGGAAATGCATCCAGTCGGGTGAAGAGGGCCTTTTCAATCACCTCTGGGGCTGCATAACACTCTTGAAGACGTTCCCAAGCTTTCACTAGGGCTATTTGTGGGCTTGCTATGTGCACTGCACGGAGGCGTTTCACCTGGTTGCTGGATTCTTTGCCAAGCCATCGTGTCATCAAATCCAATTCTTCAGTGGCTGTGAGACCAAGTCCTTGGGTGGCATTTTTGTATGATGAGAGCCAAGCACGATAATTTTCAGGTTTATCATCAAACTCATACAAACTTGTATTCACTAGGTCACGTCGAGCTAAATATTGTGCCAGGTGTTCAGTTGCAGGCATACTTTGAGTATTGGTCTGCTGGGGGTGGAAAGATGGAGCCCCGACATTTAATTCACTGATCTGCGAGATGACACTCTCGGAAATAACCCTGGGCCTTTCTCTGAAAAATGGATTCTGGCTGACTGACTGTTTGGCTGCTGGTGGTGCATAGTCCAAGTCATAGTCTGTAAATTCCACATTGTTTCTGCTGTCGTGTGAAAACACCTGCGGCTGATGGTGTGAAACAAAGGGGTTGTTCGGGCTGTAACTGAGAGTGGCAATTGGCTGCGTTGGGGGTGGACTAGCCTTCATGACTGTTTGTTGAACAGGGTTAGTGGACTGGAAGTGAGTTTGGATGTATTCACTCGTTCGTTCATGTTTGCTTTGTTCTATTAAGTTTGTTTCATCCAGCACAATATAATTGTTGCTCCCTGTAACTGCTGACTCCCAGACAGCTGCTACGGCTTCAGCTTCTGCTGCTTCACGGCAGATGGCTAGTGTTTCAATTTCAGTCTCTTTTTTAACTTTTTCTATCTTAGCTTTGGCTTCTTGCTCAGCATACTCGGCACGCACTTTAGCAGCTGCTGCCTTTGCTCGTGCGCGAAGTAAAGCATTGGTTGATGAGGTAGAAGAATGACAGCTGCTTCCAACTTTGCTTGATTTATTAGATCTAGTTTCCATCCTGACTCGATGTTCAGTGCTAACTTCTCAGTCTTTTCACTATGTTGTCCTCACTGCAGTGTATTAACTGAAGTTATCCAACAAGTTAAACTCTGATGCAATAACCAGGAGACTGCTCTGTAGTTAACGTTCCACTGTTGTTTACTTGAAGAATCCAGCATTACATAGCAGAGTGAAAACTGTAACAAAACAAAGTTTAACTATTTTTAATTTTAAGTTTAGCTTCACATAAAGTCTGATGAATTAACCTATCTAAACACATGAATAAAAACGATCTTTTTAACCTATTTATTACATTTTCTTTCTACTATAAACTTAACTTAAACTATCAATTATTTAACATAACAATGACTTTTACTTACGACTTTGCTTCTAGCATCGTTCACAGTCAGGAATTCTTTTCCATTTTCAGCAGATAGAAACCGAATGTGGAGTAACTGAATACAATGCAGGAAGTAGTAAGGAAACTACAGGAAACAGTGTCAAAATAAAAGGTCCTATTTTTTCTCAACTTTTCATCATAAAAGTCTGTATATAAATCGCCTCAATGGCGACACAATCAGCAATCAGTGAATAAATAGAGATCAGTGTGCAGACATACAGCAGCACATGCTACAGCACAGTCAGTGGAACCAACAGTGAATATATGCAGAGTGGGTTCTTCTAGTTGTTTCTAACCCCTCTGTTTTATTTTAGATTGTTTGAGGGAGCTGTTGGATTCAGAAAATGTAGATTTGCAAATAGAAATTGAGTCTGCACAGGAAAGAGGTTCAAGCAGCTTCTGCAGGAGCGGAAGGAAAAGCCCAACCCAACTTCAAGCTTTTGTTCTCCGAATCCCCTCCTGCAGCAAACAACAATATGAAACAAAACAAACAATATGAAAAGGATTTAAATGTGGGAAACTTAAGCAAAAATGTAAGATTTATCAAGAATGTAAAAAGCTTAAAAAAATCTGTCCCTTGAGTAGGCAAAAACTCTCAAATAGAGAAAAAAATTCCTACCCGACCCCTCCCGAGGAAGCGATCATTATCCCTGTAACAGATTACACAGTTGCCACCATATCATCAGTATCTGCATCAGCATCTTGGCGGAGTTGAACATAAGTTACAGATGAATACTGGATTAGAGTGGATCCTGTCATTCTCTGAATCATTGACTGGAGACATGGTATTAAGCAACAAATAAAAAGGAAAAATATGAAAAACAATCCTACAAATGGTAAAGCTATCTTCATCAGCACCTGCCACCATATTCCCATGGTGAACCAACTTGTCCATGGTTCTGGACTTGCAGCGGAGAGTGTGATGATCAACATACCTCTTTAAATCTTTCAACTCATCCAGAGCGGTCTGTATTCCTTCCCCATTGGTGTCATTAGTTACATAAATACAGCATATCTGACCATTAATGGTACACACGCCCCCTTGGTAGGCTGTCAGCAGATCCATTACCATTCTGTGTTGAATGAGGGTCTTCTGGACTTGGCCTAATTCCTGTTTAATTGCTATTCCCAAATCCTCAGTGGCATTTATAAGTCTCATCAAGGCATACCTGTTGATTTCAACATGATCCCGAATTTCTCCAATACCTACCCATGGGAAAAAACCTTGCATAAGTTTAGGACCCCACCCCCATATTCTAAAGTTCATGGGGACTCCTGTGTCTGTGGTTACACCCCAGTATGATGCTGGGAAATTGATACCTGTGTCTTCTTCAGCTGCCCTTTTTTGTAGGTGGGAATAATGGGGGTGCTGCTCAACTTTTTCCATAACCATGGTGTGATGTGACACTAGCGCCAGAGTACAACGTCCCACCCATCCAGCAGGCAAAGCTGGTTAAGCCTTATGGCCACAGACATAGTACCAGTCTGCCAAGGTGCGGGTTCCCAGTGATGAAGGCATTACTGAAGAGCATCTGGTGTTTGCTATGGCATAGGAATGATTTTTAGCACATTGAGTAGCCCTGTCTGAGAGAGTGGTACGACATGTTCTATTTTTCCTGCAGGCCGAACATGCAGTTTCATTTATATATGGGCAAAAAGAATAAATAGCATTACATCTTCCTTTTGGAATTTTGCCCACTGAGACGCTGCCATTACCTTCTATACACACAGGGAATTTTTCATTTACTATCATGACATGTGTGGAAATTGGAATTGACACCTGTGGTAACACTGTGGCATCCTTAGCTGCAGTACATGGTAGGTCTATTAAAGGACTAATTGAGATTTTTAATGGCTTTGAGAAATTTGCTTTGGAATGTGTAACATTGATTCCAGGATGAGTTGAAAGAGCCACAAGGCAGTCAGTTTGATCTGCGGACATATTGTATGCATAGGCAGTCTGAATTGTGGAAGTAGGCATATGAGTACAAACATAACAGTCTGTTTTATTCAAACCTTCAGCAACACGTTTGGCATGCTGCCACTGTGGAAGCTCATTGGTAGAATTCTCTTATGACAGAAAGAATGCTGACGATTCACTCCATTGTCTCCGGAGGGGGGAAACATTTATTTACAAAACCGAATTCATACAGCTGTCTTAAACACTTCATACATTCAGCGCTATGTCCTCACTCAGTTAATTCCCCCACCTTCAATCCATTGTGGGCGGCCTTTTATAGGCTCCACATCGCACTGTGTGGATGCACGTGCACGACTGGACGCTGATTCCTGGAAATCTCTTAGCTCATGACCCTGATTGCATGCGAGTGAGCCAGTAAGAACCCTGTTTTTGCCAAGATTCGTACGTGACTCCCAGCTTGTAGACTCTCTGTTTACATGTTGCATTCTCTGTGTTGCTAAGTGGGCATAAGGTCAGAAACAGGACTACATAACACAGTACAACTGCTTCCATATTTGGCAAGCCAGCCAGATATTTATATTCTACAGCATTAGAGACTTTATTATTACTAAGACTCATACTTGAACTTCAAGATGTACTGTTTTGTTGCTAAGTAAGTATAGGGCCATGCTGTAGGATATATTCTGATTCTGATTTCTGATATAAGACAATAAAACTGCTACTACATTCCCCCCAGTAGTTCATTGCAGATGAAATATTTTGTGATGTTACATGATGGTGTGAATACTAAGCGAATAAGTGCACTTACATGTGTGTGAAGTTTAAGTGAAAAAAACGAAATATTAACGTTACGGACACAGCCTGATATGGATGGAAGTTGGGGGATATAAACCTTTAAATGAAACCATTACCTAACCATTACTGAGTAATGGTTAGTTAATAAAAGTTAGTCAGAAGCCAGTCTGTCAGTACTCTTCTAAACAGCCTGCTATGGATGGTTTACAATGTGAAATAATAAAACAGTAATACAGGTTATAATGCAAAGCAATGGCATGTTACAATCATCAGGTTTATATTTGCAGAATACAAGAATAATCTATACTTGTGTTGTCTTCTTTCCTGTTGAAAAAAATCGAAAATATAGTTCTTTCACTTCAGGGCTCTGTCCTTGGCTTTTAAAGGCATGAACACAGGATCAGTGGTTCCTCCCGCCTTTAGTATTTTGCAGGCAGAAGTCGAAGGTTTGCAGTCTTAAGCCTGGGATCACCGGTCTTTACAATCCGTCCCCTCAAAATGAGTAAGACAGAAAAACCACAATTAGTGTTCTTATCAGCAAATATCAACTAATCTTAGAAAATAATATTCATATTATTCCAATCCTATTGTAGTCACGTAGTGTTTGACTTATCTAATTCAATTGGAGAAGGATCCCATTCCCCCCCTGTGATGCTTTCATCACATCTGGTCCTGTCAGTCGTCCATCTGCTGGTCGCTCCTTGGAGTTGCATTCTTTTGACGTGTAGCTAGAGTTAGCTGGTCCTTTTGTCTACATATTTGGCGCCGAAGGGATGACTCTGCCGTTGATCCATCAAAAACCATTCTGGTTTTATTTTGTTTCAGGCAGTCAGTTTGAGTCCCTAAGAGCACCAGTCCAATGGTCACCATCAACCAGCAGAGCCACTTTAGTTTTCCCATCTTCACCAGTCCCTCCAAGGAAACACCCACTAACCAGGACTCTAAAGGATTGGGTTAGGTTGGTTTCTTCACCAGCGTTGAGACGAAAAGCTCTAAATTGCTTAACCCCTTTGTAGCTGGGCTTCACCACAAATCCCTACCTTAGTCGTGGGGTCCCTGTGAAGGTAACTGGGCTTCCTGTTGGGGAAAGTCTTTAATCAGCTTACAATGACTCTGGTGGATCCAAGTGTCTCTCTTCTGCATCTTCACAGCGGTTGGAGTTGCTAGTTGCACAATGTAGGGTTCTTCCCACCTAGGAGCTGCCCAATTTTTCCTTTTGATGATTTTAATCAGCACTCGATCTCCAGGCTTCAGGCCTTCCTGTGGGGAAACAAAAGGAGCACTGGGCAGATTACATGTTTTCCAAACAGTTTTGTTGCTGAACAGCTTCAGCATCCATTTAGTTAATAGGTCAGTGTGATCTTCTTTTTTTTTTTTTCTGCCCATGGTTGTCCTTCCCATAGAGGTAGAACAAACGGTCTCCCATTCACTATTTCAAAAGGGGTCAAACCATCAGATGTTGGAATAATCCTCATGAGTAATTTTACCAAGTGCAAACACTCTGGCCATGGCTTTCCTGTTTCTGCCATGAATTTTCTCAATCTGTTCTTAACCTCTCCATTAGCTCGTTCCACCAATCCTGCACTCTGTGGATGAACAGTGATGTTTTAAGGTTATGTTTAAATGTTTAGACATTAGTGATACCACTTAATTTACAAAATGTGCTCCATTATCACTTTGTAGGATTTTGGTATACCATGCTCAGGTATGATATGTTTACACAATGCTTTTGCCACTGTCAGTACATTTGCATGTTTTGTAAGCCATGACAAGGCTTCGTCCAAGAGTTTTAACCTGAAATCCCACATACTCCGTCAGCTCTTATCCACTCCGCCCCGCTGCACTCCACACACGCACAAACCAAAGCCTACAGCCGCCGCTGTGGTCCCGTCCGCTCCGCTCTGAGTTCCTTGGAGATCGTAGAGAGCATGCGCGAGATGAACCAGGGTTTTGGCGGATCATTAAAAATAATTACAATTCATTCATTTTTTCTTTAAATCGAGGCCTTGATTGGCACTAAAATTATTTAAATATGTTTATCGAAGTATTTATAATTCTTTAATAAAAATGCTTATAAAACCATTTAGTCCGATATAAGCTATTAATTTAAAGTGGAACTGATCATAAACGTATGTTAGGAAGGCTGGTAGGAGAAAAAGCTAGGGAATATATATATGGAAGTATATATATATATATATATATATATATATATATGTGTGTGTGTTATTATTGTGTTTACATACATACAGGAGTCATGGAACTGTGCTTACAGTTCCTTCATATTTCATGTACACTAATAACTTGTGTACATGGTTCTTATTGATAATTTCAAAATCATTTCAATAGCATTAAATTAGAGTCACTCATTCCTGTATGAACCCTGTGGCGCTAAATTTAATATGACGCATATTAAAAAATCCCACCATCATCCAGCATATGTTCAGTTTTCTGCCCAAATATATATATATATATTTTGTAGATTTTTATGTAAATTGGATAAGGATAATTCAAAAACTTTTTTTTGAATGAACTTGTTCTCTACTCCCAAACTCAGCATCTCTTTTTCATTCCTGTAATAAGAAGTTTATTTTGAATGGATTTGATTAAACTTTAAGTTCCCTCATTCATAAAATAAATATTTTGATGGAGATGAAATCTGCTTCCTGGTTGGTGAATAACCAATAGTTTGGATCAATCCATTTAAATAAACAGTGTTATTTTTATATATATATATATATATATATATATATATATATATATATATAAAATTGTGCTATAATTTCTAGTCACCAATCTGTTGCTGCTATATTTTAATTTGGCGGGCAGATTTGTGAAGTTCCTTTTTCCTGTTTGAGATGCTGATTGCAATTGCGGATCTTGACCTGGCGGACGAGGGCAAAATACCTGCGGCTCCGGATTTTTTGGCCGATAGCCGGGCGGAGAGCGTCGTGGGCGGAGGCGTCTTGGAGGAAATGGCGGTGGATGTGGAACAGCTCATTGATTTCTATGAAAGACAAGCGCTCCGCAGGACGTACATCAGCGTGGTGGAGCGGAGCGCTGATGGAGTATGTGGAATCTGGGGGTAAGACTAGGCAGTACTTGTACTGACCACTTGGGGTCAGCTCAATATAGTCCATGCTAATCACTTCAAACGGAGCTGTACCTCTTGGTGCCTGTCCTCGCTTAGGCCTCTGATTTACTTGTGGGTTGTATTTACAACATGTAAGACATGCTCTGCAAAAATTTTTAAAGTAGTTATTTAAACCTGCAGTGGGATAAAATACTTGTTGTACTATACTTATCTTCCCCCCTGTTGAGACATCGCCTTGACCATGACTAATCACCCCTACTGTTCTAAACAGGCTTTGTGGTAAAACTGGTTTATCCTTTATCATAATTAAGCCATCAGACTTTGTAACTGCTCCTTCTCTTTTCCATTGTTCTTTTTCAGGTGCTGGAGAGTTTTTCTGCATATCTATAAAAATTTCTGTAGGAATTATTGTGCTGTTGTTTGTCACATCTGCATTAGTCAGAAAGATTTGTGCTGCAACATCTGCTCTATTGTTTCCTCTGCTCACTACATCTTGACCTTTATTATGTGCTGCACATTTGCATATAGCTATGGCCCGTGGCAACAACACAGCTTTTAGCAGGGCTGTTAATAAGTCTGCACGCTCAACTTTTCTCCCTGTACTGGTCACCATGCCCCGACGCTCCCACTGTGCAGCAAAATTATGAACTGTGGAAAAAACATACTGACTGTCCATGAAAATATTTACATCTTGGCCTGTTGACATTTCACATGCTTTTGTTAGTGCAACAATCTCTGCAGCTTGCGCAGAATATGATGATTTTAAAGCAGCACCCTTAAAGGGTTTTTTGATCATCTACAATTGCAAAACCAACTAAGTTCTTTCCTTCTTCTGATCTGGAAGCTGACCCATCCACATATAAATTTTTGTAACCCCTCTGTGGTTCATCTTTTACATCTGGATGCGGTTTGCAACACATAGTTGTCCTTTTCGCACAGTGGTGAGGGTCACCATCTTCTGGTGTGGGCAGCAAGGTTGAGGGATTCAAAGAATTACACCACTGCAGGGTGAGGTGAGGTTAAGACAGCAAAGTGGTCATAATGTTTAGTTGTCTGGCTGGAGACATAAAGGTCATTTTTGGCTGTTGTGACAAAAAGTTCCACTCATGAGGTATTAACAAAGTCAGTGGATGATACAAAACAATTTCAGATGAACTTTGTATGGCTAGAGCAGCAGCACAAACTGATCTTACACAGTGTGGGAGAGCAGATGCAACTGGATCTAATCTTTTTGAATAACATGCCACTGGCCTCATTTTTCCTCCTTGTCTCTGCATTAGCAGGGATGTCATAAACTGCCCCCTGCAATCCACTGTTTGGATAAATGGTTTAAAATAGTCAGGTAGTGCCACTACAGAAGAGTTTGCAATCAGGTCTTTTAGCTGTAAAAAAGCTGAGTCCGCAGTTGGAGTCCATGTTATTATATCTGTCATTGCCGTATCATTTGTGTAAATGAGATCAAGCAGTGGCTGAGTAACCTCAGCATAATTGGGAATCCATGTTCTACAGTAATTACACAAGCCTAGAAAAGTCATCATTTGCTTTTTAGTTTTGGGCTGTGGAGCGTCTAACACTCCCTTTTTTTTTCCTGTCCGCTGTTAATGATTTCCCCTGCTGAGAAATGCTATGGCCCAGAAAGATAACTTCCTTTTTGCACAGCTGCAGCTTGTTTGGTGAAACTTTATTTCCTGTTGCTGCTAGATAAGTCAGCAGCCTCTGGGTCTATTCTATTGTTCTCTTTTTCTGTAGGGCTCGCAACCAGAATGTCATCAACATACACCAGTATCTGTGTGGTTTCTGGGTCTTGATGTTCTGCACTTATCTCCTGCAAGAAAATAGTGGGGCTATCTGCAAACCCTTGGGGCAGTCTGGTGTATGTGTATTTTTTATTTTTAAAAGTGAAGCCGAACCAATGCCTAGAATCTGGATCAAGAGGTATAGAAAAGAAGGCATTACTAAGATCCATTACAGAAAAATAACTTTGTTCTTGGTGCAGTGAAATTAAAAGAGTGTGAGGATCTGGAACACAGGGAGCCCTAGTTTTCACAGCTTTATTCACTTCCCTTAAATCATGGACCAGCCTCCAACTGTCTGTACCAGGTCTTAACAGGAAATATGGGTGTG
This sequence comes from Cyprinodon brontotheroides, assembly GCA_018398635.1. Lineage (NCBI taxonomy): Eukaryota > Metazoa > Chordata > Actinopteri > Cyprinodontiformes > Cyprinodontidae > Cyprinodon > Cyprinodon brontotheroides. The sequence goes on from JAGKQL010000049.1 coordinate 5,248,749, forward strand.
TTACATTCACAAGTTGGATCTTAAATCAAAATTCCAGCTTTCAACATGTCATCAATTACAGGTTTAATTCCTGCCTCAGGCTTTAAAGGATATTGTTTAACCCTGGGGCGATGGGAGGTTTTTGCTTGTACTACTACAGGTTTAGCAGTTGTAAGTAAACCTACATCTGTTTTTCCTGCGGACCACACGCTAGCTGGAACAGAAAGAGACTCATAGTCCACAGCTAGTATTAATCATTCTGTCAAATGCTTCTGTGGGAGAGCCAAAGTGGTCCAGTTTAATTTCTTCCTCCGCACCAGGCCCCATTTTGGTAAAACAACACAATCATTTAACCAGTTTTCTTCCAAGATTCTGCCAGCTGATCCTGCCAAACAACCTAGTTACTGCCACTGTCTCCCTGATTTCCTGGACAGTGAAACATGTGGTGCCATTCCCCATTCTTGCTGAAGTAAGTGCTGTACCTGGGGGCTGAGAGAGACCAACACTACTGAGTCCCCAGCTTCTGTACTGTACACGTACTTAATCTGTATAAACTGGGGTGACAGCCTGTGAAAAGCTCTGTCATATTTGTTATCTGTGGTGCCTGTGTCCATAACCCTCATGGTAACATGTAATGGCCATTGATTTTGAAACTGACCATTAGGTGCTGCTTTTTTAGCTGAGTCACTATTTCCCATGGCCCCTGGGTGGTTAGATCCAGGGAGTAAAATGGTTTTGGGAATGAGCCTGAATGTATCACATGTGTGTCAGCTACTTCCAGCTCTGCTGAAACTTCCCCTTGTAGCATAAAATCTGTACATCTTCTCACTGACATGCCTTTGTTTGTAGTAACCAAAGCTAATTGCAATTCCCTTAACAAATCTCTGCATAATAGATTAACTGGACAGTCTGGGCTCAACACAAATTCAGCTTCCACCGTGAATCCCTCTTCATCAGTGACCAATTGTTTTTCAGAAATGCGTTGAACTACCATTTTCCCATCAGCAGAGACTACAGTGATCCATTTTGATCCCGGTTTAAACTGAGGTGTCCCTCAGAACAAATTTATCGGCCCCGGTATCACACAAGAATTTTACTTTTACTCCGTGAATGTTTAAATGCCAGTATGGTTTTTCTGATGTGTTAAAAAGAAGGAAAATTTGCTTTATGAGTCCCAAGACCTCCACTGGGTCCTAATTATCTGCTCCTAAGCTTTTTGCAAGTGCACATGACTTGCAGTCAGTGCTTCGGTCATAATATAGATGGCTTGAGGATATGGTCACTCTCGCGGGGGTTCTGTAGTTCTCGGCTAAGTGGCCCTCCTTATCACAATTACAGCACCTTGTTTTTCCCCTGTGACCACCGGCCCCTCCCTCTTCCTTTTTGTTTCACTCTGGAGTCCCGATAATAGACTCCCAACATTCCACCTACAGCTGAACTATCAGTCACTAGGTGGATTTGAGTTATTTTTGCATTTTTCCAATCCTGAGCATGCAAAGCATACTCCATCAATGTGTTAAAAGTTGCAGTTCTCCATCCAACCAAATGTTTCTCCAAATGACCTCTAATTTCTGGACAGAGACCTGCAAGGAAATATTGCTTCAGAAGAGACATATAGACCCCGTCATCAGCATTATCCTCGGGGACTCCACTGTGATGATCAATAGCCTCCTGTAGTCCGGCTCTATATGCTGACAGTTCTTCCTCCGGAACCTGACGGACCTCAGAGATTTTAGTAAGGCTGGGTGGTTGTCTCCACAGACGTTGGGCTGCTTCACAGACCGCATTACCCTGTCTTTCTAGGTCCCCATTTCCCAGAGGCAAGATTACAGCTGGAATTCCTCCGCACCCAGTATAATGTCCCCTAACTTGAACCCAATTATGGCCCAAACCACACCTCATAGCTTTTTCTATTTCTGCCCCATTTCATTTGTAAGAATCAATGAGGTTTTTGATGTCCTCGGACCATTTAACTCGGTCCTGCCTAGCTGGGGTTAAACCTTGGCAGGCAGTCTGCATTTCTGCATCTGTCCATGGCCTATACACAAGAATGGTGGGCCTATTATCCACTGGGTCATTATCTTGGGGTCCTGTGCATTGGCCATAATGAGGGTTGGCCACCTCTAATATTGGAAAAGCAGCTAATGCTACCCCTTGAACCTTACTTACCCCCTTGAATTTGATTAGTGACAGGATTTTGATGAATCATGCGAGATACAACAGTTTCTTAATCAGCTTTAACTTTCACAGCAGCAATTATAGCTTTGTTTCTATCCTTTTTCTGCTGCATTTGACATTCTCTATGCTTAGCTTGCACAATCCACCTATTTAACTAATCCAATTCTTTTCTGTATGTAGCTTGCTTATTTCCTGATTTACACACCAACTTCATCTCCACTTTCTGCTGAATCTTCATCAGCGGCTCAACTCTTAACTGTCCACTCCAACCTTCCTTCTCAATCCACTTTCTGGCAAAGTCTGGATCACCACCACAACATGTCACTATCCATCTAACATCACCTGGCACTTCCTTCTTACTGCTTCCTAGCCCCATCCTTTTAACAATTGTTTAAAAATACTATTCACTGCAGTTTTTGTTATATTTTTATGTGTACACTTTGGAGTCCTAGAGTTCACACGCACAGGCGCTAGAGGTACACTCCTCAAACACACCAGATACCCAGATCTGTCAACAAAACTTGGTTTCAGGTCTAGGAATATCCCTGCGGCAGACACAAACTTAAATGGTCCCAGACCAAGTCTTAGATCATTAAAGAGTTTGGCCTACCCTTTGCTGTGTAGAGCAATTCCTCTGGAGTCGTCACCAAGATGCCCAGGGCAGGGGCTGGACCAACCTGGCGGGCCCCTGTCCGGCGCAGGGGAGGACCAGCGGCTCCTGAAATGACCTCTGGCCTTGGTCCCACACGTCCTGGACAAGTGGATCTTGACTCCCAGCTTTCGACACCAAAAATGTTGGATTCAGAAAATGTCTTAGATTTGTAAATAGAAATTGATTCTGCACGGGAGGAAAGAGGGTTCAAGCAGCTTCTTACCAGGAGGCGGAAGGAAAAGCCCAACCCAACTTCAAGCTTTTCTTCTCCGAGATCCCTCACTGCAAGCCGTCTTTTATTGACAGAACATAGCAGCATGATTACAAAGGCAGTATTTTGTTCATACAAAACAATTGGATCAGTTCATAAAGAACAGGATGCTCCCACCAGAATCACGAGGCAGGCGCAGTGCTCCTGACTTTTGCATCACAAGACACAGTGCAGCATCTCTCTTGCACAAATGATTCATAAGCACACATTAATTTTATAATCATCATCGAATAAACCTGACAGGAGCTTTTCTTTAAGTTTAAACCATGCTAACAATGCTAATGCTAATCGCTAAGATAACCGCTAGCATGAGGCTAGCTAAGATGCTAAACTCCTCCTCTCTAGGAGGAGTGAGCTGAGCTGGAGCACAGAGTCAGTCTGGACCACAGAAACCAGTTCAAACTGGGAGCTGCAGATGAGCTTTTAGTGTTTCTCTTCTATCACTGCTGAGATGAACTAAAATGATCTATAAACTACAGCATGGATGAAAACTGAGGATCCTGCTGATCTCACAGCACAGAGCGGATCAGACAGAGAGATGAGAAAGTTCTGTCTTCCAGCAGATCAGCTCTGAGGGGGTGTTGGCCTCTCTGGCCCCTGCGTTTAGCCGGCCTTGATTCTAACAGGTACGGAATGACATGCAGCTAATGGAGCCAGAATAGGAACCACATGGAGCATCTACTCTACCACTGAGCCACCCAGAACCCCAATAGAACCTGAACTGGGTCAGAGGCAGGGTGACGCTAAGGCTTGTTTGATGCTGGGAGGAAAGAGACGCCACAGAGCTGCAGATGAACAGCTGCTGGGAGAGTTCTGGTTTCTGAGCAACATGATGAAACTCTGAATGGAACCAACCTGCAGCTCCACAGGTAGGACTGTTTGGACAAAGACACCAAGGAGTCTGCTGCAGTGAGGGCTGCTTCTACAGCCAGGTTAGATGAATTCTCTGATAACGATAAGAAAGAAAAGAGACATACCATAAAACATTCTTGCTATTTAATCAATCCTCTTATACTCTGACTGCAATCGACAGATAAGGTTGATGATGCTGGAATTAAGAAGTTAGTGAATGACTTCCTCACAAACGGCGTTCAGTCTGAGCTGCTCTTCATCCTCTTTGAAATCTGATAAATTCCTCTATTTTGCATCACTGCCCCTCAGAATTTCCTCCAAATTCTCCTGGATGGATCATTTTCCATTCTATGTCATCAGGACTGCAGCTGTTTTCTAAAATCTCTTCAGCGCCGAACAAATCAACAAACCTCCTGAATCTGCTGATGCATAAAGCGCTCTGTGTGCAAAGCTGTTCTGGTCAGATATGTAATTTTCTCAATGTACAGAGAGTACATCACCAGGACATATCAGAGAAAGACGTGTCATTTGTTTATAGTGCTGTAAAACCAGAATAATATAAGAAAAAACAAATGGTGACGTGAAAAACCAACCGTATACAGAGGGGGGGATTTCAGCTTTCAAAATCCAACATTTCTGCGATACAGTTGATTCCCTCCCACTATCATCAAAACCCCCACCCCCTCAAAGGGGAACTGAAGGCCTTGCCTGTTAAATCAGGCCAGCAATTCCCTCTAACGACCCCCCTTTCATAGATATAGACAGGTATGGGGCATTGCAGGCAAACAAAGAACCCAAACGACCCCCATTCCTATAGGGTGGACCCGTTCATCAGGTTGAATTTGCATGTTTTCTAAACCAAAGCAAAGCTTTGTTTTTGGTTCACTCTATAAAACCTGGCTCTCAATGTTATTTCTGACATTTTTAATTGAAAAAGTTTCCTGGATGGGAAAGAGAAATGTCTTTAAACTTGGAAACAAAGTCCAGTGATTATTTTTTAACTTTTTTACTGAAATGAGTCTGACCTGGATGACTGAGAATCGCCACCCGCAGACGCTGAAGGATTTAGAGAAAAGAATATAAGTTTTAGTTTTTACCTTATGTTTAGTTGTAAAAGGATAGACAAAGCTCCGCCCTCAGAGGCTCATAGTGGTGGCGGTATTCTCGCGCTTAAATGGTTAAATGTGAAAACTAGCTGCTCCAATGAGATGTTTCTCTGGCAGGTTCAATCATTTCCTCTATTTTCCTTCATTAAGGCTGTAAAATGCTGAGGAACGTTTTTGTTTCTCTTCCTCTTCTGGAGCTGCTGTGTTCATTGGAGAAGGTCCAATAGAACCGGTCCAATGAGGACAATGGTGACATGATGCTAAAGAGTTGATGTTGCTGAAAGCTGCTGCATGTTTCTGTCAGCATTTCTTCATTTTCTCTGCTTTGGAAATCAGATCCTGACAGTGAACAAATACAGGCCAGAAAACAGAGGCAGAAATATGCTGTCTGACAATTTAACAAGGTTCTGGTTCTGAGGACAGATCAGATTGTTTAGAACCACATAGTGTGAAGGAAGAGACCTTCTAATGAAAACACCTCCTGACGTTCCAGATGGTTTGGTTCCATCTTCATCATTGTATCCGGTTTTTTTTCCTTCAGTCATCCTTTCTTCTGTGTTTCAGCAGATGTTGGTCTGCAGGAGGTTCTAGAGGAACATAAGATCAGCCTGAGGAGGAGATGTGAATGTGTGACTGAAGGAACTGATGAAACAGGAAGTAGAACCCTCCTCAACAGGATCTACACTGATTCCTGCCACGCCCCATGTGAGCAAGAGGTTCAACATGAGGTGAAGCATGGGTATAGGCTTAAGATCAGAACTCCACTATTCTCCAATCAGGTGCCAGGACATCTTCAAAGCCTTCCCTGACCAACATGGAGCCATCAGAGTGGTTCTGACCAATGGCGTCGCTGGTGTTGGAAAAACCTTCTCAGTGCAGAAGTTCACTCTGGACTGGGCAGAGGGCTTGGAGAACCAAGATGTCAGTGTAGTGGTTCTGCTTTCCTTCAGGGAGCTGAACCTGATCAGAGATCAGCAGCACAGTCTTCTCACGCTGCTCCATGTTTTCCATCCAACCCTCCAGAAGCTCCCACGTAGAGAAGCTGGCTGTCTGGAAGCTTCTTTTCAAGACTTGATGGCCTGGATGGAAAGCATTCTCTGGACTTCAACAACAGTCGTGCCTTTTTTTGATATCACACAGAAATCATCAGTCAAAGTTCTTCTTACGAACCTCATCAAGGGGAACCTGCTTCCCTCGGCTCTCGTCTGGATAACTTCAAGACCTTCAGCTGCCAATAAAATCCCTCCTTTATGTATTACCAGGCTAACAGAAGTAAGAGGCTTCACTGATGCCCAGAAGGAGGAGTACTTCAGGAGGAGGTTCAGTGATGAAGAGATGTCCAGCAGGATCATCTCCCACATCCAGACCTCCAAGAGCCTCCACATTGTGTGTGGGATCCCAGTGTTCTGCTGGATCACTGCTACGGTTCTGGAGAACCTGTTGACCACAGAGCAGAGAGGAGAGCTGCCCAAGACCATGACTGGCATGTACTCACACTTCCTGCTGGTCCAGACCAAGAGGAAGAAGAACAAGTACCATGAAGGACATGAGACAAGTCCACAGGGGCTGATGGAAGCTGAGAGGGAAGTTCTCCTGAAGCTGGGGAGGCTGGCATTAGAACATCTGGAGAAAGCAAACATCATGTTCTACCAAGAAGACCTGGAGCAGTGTGGTCTGGATGTCACAGAGGCATTGGTGTACTCAGGAGTTTGTACAGAGATCTTCAAAAGAGAGAGCGTGATCTTCCAGAAACCAGTCTACTGCTTTGTTCATCTGAGCATCCAGGAGTTTCTGGCTGCAGTCTACATGCTCCACGCCTCCACCCAGCAGGGACACAGAGGTGATGGATAACTCCTGGGAGGAAAAATACAGAGAAACATTCCCCGGAGGACTTTCAAGGAAGGGAATCATGGAGAAATCCTCTGAGTCTGGGGTTCTGGCCACCTGACCTGTTTGCTCGGGCTTCCCCATGGCCCCACTGTGGGAGTCCAACCACAAAACTCTTAGACTTTCTACTGGGTCAGATGAAGACCAGTCCAGAAAGCATCCAGAGAGTCATCAACAATCTGAAGGAGATGAACACTAATAGAATCTCTACTGACAGAAGCATCAACATCTTCCACTGTTTGATGGAGATGAAGGACCTCTCACTATTTCAGGAGATCCAACAGTTCCTGGAATCAGGGAAGGAGCTCTCACACAGGGATTCAGTGCTCAGCTCTGGCCTACATGCTGCAGATGTCAGAGGAAATTCTGGAGGAGTTAGATCTGCAGAAGTACAAAACATCAGAGAATGGACGACATAGACTGGTCCCAGCTGTGAGGAACTGCAGAAAGGCTCGGTGAGTCCAGATGTCCTCATGGTGTGATGCTGATTCAGCTCTATTAAGTTCCTCCTGGTTCTTTCTTCATGGTTCTAGTTGCTTCTGGACATGTTTTGCTCTTTAACCTCTTCCTTCATCCTTTGGACCATTTCAACTATTCAAACATTTAACATTAATCTCCTTCAGGACAGCTCTGCTGGAGCTTTTGGTGTTAAGAGATTTGGATCATTTTCAAAATATTCTACATTGGCTCAGTTTCCATTTTCCATTGAAATTAATAGAAACTCTTCACAATGTAGAAAATCAGTGTTTTCTATAAAGATCCAATCAGCCAGAGACCCACCAGAACCTTTAAACTCCTTCTTCACTCATTGGGCTGTTAGCCCAGAATTCACCTTTTTAGTCTAGTTTGATTGTTTTTATAAAATCACTGTTTAGCTTTGATGGAAACTTGGACCATTAAGATCAATCACTGTATTGCTGCTGTTGCCATGGAGATTAATTGTCCAGAACTACCTTTTCCTCCTGCCACAGATTTCCCTCTGAATTTGTAAATTAGAGCCAAAATGTGTTGATTTGTCTGGTTTCAGAAAATGTCATGTCTGTAGGAGTCCTAGTTTCTGTCAGATCCTCCCAAAGCTCTGAGAACTCTGCATCTAGAGTTTGGAACCATTTTCCTCTTCAATACTTCTGCAGCCTTTGTTGAAGCTATTAGATGTCCTCCATAAAGACCTGCAGAGACATGAGCTTTAACCCTTTAGACATTCCAGCCTCTTCTAATTACTGGGAGAACTTTCACTGCTTTCACATGAAAAATGCTACTTGACCCAAACGCTCTGTCTCCTCCCAGAGGTTTGGGCCTTGATATGGAGAGCAGAGATGTTCATCAGATGATGACATCACTGTTTGCTCATCATGTTTTAGTCTGTGTTTATCATCCAGATTGTCTGATTTTATTAGAACTGACTTTATTTCTCCTCTAATCACAGACTTGGTGGCTTTTCTCTCAATGAGGCTGACTGTGAAATTGTGGCCTCAGCTCTGAAGTCTAACCTTCATCTGACTGAAGTGATAATAGATGATGATCTATGGAGATAAATTCTTTGGAGACTCTGGAATGAAGCATCTATGTGAGATACTGAAGAGATCTATCTGCAAAGTGAAGAAACTGATGTGAGTTTTCTCTCTTTATTCAAAAATCATCAAATATTGAACTTTATTATCTTGTTGTTCAAACTCTAAAATGTTTTGATGTGATGGAAAAAGTTGAGCAGAATTAGTGAAATTATGTTGAGTAATGATGTTTCAATTTGATTTGGGAAAGATTCAGACGCTAAGACTTGATAAGATGGCTTTATTTCTCATTTCTTATCTATATCTTTACATCTAGAATGGTGTTTGGTTCCTCTGGAGTAGAACCAGAACCACAAAACATGTTGGAACAATTATAATGAAAAATAATGTTTAAGAAGATGACAATAAAAGCTTTAACCTCTTAAAATCCAATGCATTTTAAAAGAGGTAATAACTCGGAGCGCATGGAAATTCCACCAGTAACATTTTCACCAATATGGACATTTTAAACATCATTGGAAAGCTTAGATTCTCCACAATTCAACCACCAGGTTCACTTTATGAACACACCAAGCACCAAAGGAAAAATAACAGATATAGCAGCATGGAAAAATATAAACATGACAAAGCAGCCACAACAATATACCTATAAAGGCTTCCAGAAGCTGTTTTATAAATCCAATCTTCAATTGTTTATTCTCCATTTTTCCATAAGGGTCCACAGATTAAAAGTATTGCATCATATTTGAAAGAAAAATATTCCATGATGAGTAAATCGCCGCATAACGTCAGGTTGGTGACATCAGAAAAGCTGGCTGGTCATGACTACTGCTTAGCATATTTCTAATATGACCTCCTTACTTATTAGTTTGCCCGTGGTGTTTGGTATGTTTTTTTACCTCATCTTCTTAGCGACAACACAAAAGTGTCCGCATCTTTCTATAACTCGATTTGAGTCCGGTACACTCCCTGAAATCTCCTAAGTGCTGCTTGTCTGTCAGCAAATTACGCACCAATAAGATGGCTATAACGTCACATGATGCCCTGCTGTTATTGAGTATGATCAATGAGATTGTTGGACTTTGTAGCCAATGAAAGTCAAGCTTTCCAATGAGGGTAACGGAAGGGTTAGTTTTTATCGGTGTGCTTAACAGAGAGGAAAACAGTTGAGACCAGAGTTCTGACACGCGAATGTAAGAGCTGCTTGTAACAACGCAGAGGTTTACAGAGGTTTGGATTGTGTATTTAAGGACAGCAATGTCTAAGGTCTCGAAAAAAGACCGGCATATACCGTGAGAAAAGGCCGCTGGAGATTAGTTTCAGCTTCATCGGACGAAAGTAATTGATTCTATGTATACCTTCCACCGAGGGAGATGCCTTTTTTTATATAATTTATGTTTATTGAATGTGTTTCATTTAACAATCACACACAAAACTCAGAACGGAATACCACTGTCGACAAGAAGAGTTACTTACATTCTGATAAAGATGAAAAGATACAGGATGAAAAAAGCATACAAATTTACATTTCAATCTTTGGATTTTTGAGCAGCTTTTGAAGTGACAGTACCAGTGACCTGATCAGTTATTGTTTTCTAGAAATCTAGTCCATTTGCTCCATCTCTTTTTATAAAGATCCGACTGCAGTCTCAGCATAAATGTTAACTTTTCCATTTTGTGGGTTTCCTCCACCAGTTCCAGCCAGTTCTTTATTGTTGGTGGGTCAGGTTGTAGCCATTTTTGAGTGATCAGTTTCTTGGCTGTAGCACTGAAGATTTTTAGTAAATATTTGTCACTCATATTCAAACTCTCAGGAACAGCTCCGAGCAATGAGAACATGGTAGGTTGTTGAAGTTTAAGATCCAAAATTGTCTCAACCTTCTCCAAAACGTCTTTCCAATAAGACTTGATCTTTATGCAGGACCAGAAAATATGACAGTGATTTGCTTCTTCATCCCCGCATCCTCTCCAGCATTTAGAAGCATTCGGGTTTCCATGAAACCGCTGCTTCGGTGTCCTAAAAAAACGCAGCAAATTTTTCCAACTGAACTCACGCCAATAGTTTGAGGAGGAGGTTGAAGCAGCAGATTCACACATATTGTCCCATTGTTCTTGTGATATTTCAGTTTTCAACTCATCCTCCCATCTTTTTCTAATGTAATCTGTTGACACTCCTCTGGATCTCAACAATCCCTGATAAAGTTTGGAGATGGTAATCTTGTCAGGCTTTGAGTAAGCTTGTGAAATCAATTGAATTATCTCGTTAGATTCTGAGATGGAGTCTTTTAATATGTTTGAAAAAAAATATTGTCTAAGTTGCAAATATCTAAAGAAGTCCCCTTTTCCTAAACCATATTTTTGTTGAAGTGTGTGGAGGCTTGGTAGTGTATTTTTGTCCAGTATCCTGCAATAAGCTGTTATTCCTTTCTGTGACCAGCTTTTAAAACTGGAATCTAATTGGTTAGAGGTGAAATCTGAGTCATAGGCAGCCCATTTAAGAATTTGTATCTGGTTATTCAAGTTTAATTTCTTGACCACTTCAAACCAGGTCAAAAGGGTGAATGACACTAGGGGGTCTCCGTTTTTTCGGCATGCAGCTGCAAGTTTCTGATCCCCAATCAGAGCTTGTATTGGAATGTTTCCACACTTGGTTTCTAAGTCTTTCCATCCAGCCTCGTAAGTATGGTCACACCACTGTACTACTGTTTTGAGTTGGACTGCAAGGTAGTAATCATAAAGATTTGGTGAGTGACAACCCCCCTTTTTCTTTCCTAATTGTAAGAGTACTGTATCTACAGTGGGCACTGGTTGGAAATGGGCCGGTTTTCCTGTGTGATTCCTGTGGCCAATGATTCCTCGTGAATCGATGTATTTCCTGGCCAGTTTTTTTATTTCAAAAAGAACTGCAATGTACCTGGACAACCACCAGGCGGCACTTGGGAACTTTTTTTTTCTCCTTAATCCAGGCTGTTATTTAGATGCTGTCTTTAAAGCAGGTTTATTGGGGATCTTGATGTGATATTGTGCTATTTTATGATGTTTTGATTAAAATAAAGTTAATGAATTAATTTAACATAGTGACTGCATTATCTTATTTCATGAAAATTGTTGCATATTGTATGGGCGCAGTTATAGATACACCCTGCGATCTTATCTGAGAACTATTTATTTCTATTTATCTCTATTATTTAATGAAAAATGATTATAATTAATCTTTTGGCAAAACAAATAACTGAATCAATAAAGGTCCATGGATCATCCGTCCATTGAGGGAGGGAGGGTTCATGCAGCTGATTGGATCCCCAGATACTCGGTATCCAATCAGCTCACTGACTTGCTCGTTGATTCAAAGCCATCTCTGACTTAACAGCATTGAAACAGCACTATTTACATCAAAGGCCGGTCTGGCTGCAGCACTGCGCTGTCAGACCAGTTCCGCTTGCAGAGCGCCTGTCTACAGGCCACCTCCCACCGTAGGGTGCGGAAATAAACAAATTTAGCCACGCCCACCTCCCCAACCGACATCACCTTCTAGACGGAGAAGAAGGTTGTTGGAAACGCGGAGACTCCACAACAATGGTAAGTTAATTTCTTACTTTTACCGCGAAGCAAAAGATGTCTGGCTTTCATATGCTTGGCAGCAATGTATCGCTGTAGCGTTATATGTAAAGCATGTGTGGTTACTGAATGTTACAGTCAGTGATGGGCAGTAGCACCCGCTAAGCTATTAGTTTACTACATTTCCAGTAGCTTGGCGTAAGCGTGCTGCTTTATTTATCAAATAACTTTCCTGTAGTGACGTTATTATTTTTATCAAGAAATGGCGGCGGTAAGCGTCCACAAAGCGCTACAATATCCGGGGCATAACTAAGAGGTGTTAACCAAGGTTTTTCTATTTTTTGAAACAACAATCAGAGTTAATTGCTGGACATTCACACATGAGCCTCTATTCTGCCTCTCCCTGTCTGTGTCTACGAAACATGGCACGTGCTGCCAGTGGAACTCAAAGAACCCCACAGATTTTACACAGCCACACACACAGGGTGGGAGGACACAGGAGCAGAGCGCCTTATCTTCAGAGATTTTGAAACTGTTGAATCCTCTGATAAAAGTCGTGTTCAGATGTTTTTGGGCTTATTTGCACAAGATAAAGATTTTTTAGGTATGGAGGAACAGCTCTCCATGTATAAAAATAAATACATGCTCAATAAATAAATGAACATTCAATTAATTACCCCCAAAATACAATGAATAAATATGTAGGTGAAATTAGAAGTTATACAGTGAGACATAAATGTATATATATCTCTTAATTAGCTTTATTTTATTTTTCACCTTTTGTAAGCAGTTTACAGAAGTTAAATTTATTTGTTACATGAATCGACTGTTTAATTGAGGGTCTGAAGAAGTTTTCTCTAAGAAGACCCTAAAGAAATAAAGATGCCTTTTGTAGGGTTTTGTTTTTCCTAGGATGTCCATTGAATGGAAAGCTCATAGCCACATGTCTCCATGTGAAGACACTTACGGTACCTTTAATTTGGTTCTAATAACAATAGATTGTTTATTTTTTTTTGTCTACTAGTAAATGCTAGTTTATTTTATTATACTGATCATAAACAATTTTTACACTTTGTGCATTTATGTCATTGGCTGATCTTTTAATAAATATTTTAACAAAAAGAAGGTGAAAAAATAAAGCTAATTAGAGATATATATACATTTATGTCTCACTGTATAATTTAATTTTCTACCTACATATTTATTCATTGTATTTTGGGGGGTAATTAATTGAATGCTTATTTATTTATTGAGCATGTTTATTTATTTATGTATTTATTTTTATATATGGGAGAGCTGTTCCTCCATACCTAAAAAAATCTTATCTCTGCAAATAAACTTTAAAACAGATATATAAACATCCTGTCTGGTAAAAACCAGGTAGGCCATGAAAATACAATATCTAGGATTTGGCTACTGCTCTCTAATGAATATCTTAAAGTGGCACTCATCAGATTTAACTATCTCACCAAAATTAAAGGCATAACCAACCAGTTAATGCTGATATATTTTCTCATTTTTATTTCAAAAATTGACTGCAGTTGCTTGTTTTAATGAGTTTTTGGCTATGTAAAACAAATAGCTAGTCTTGGCCACATGGCAGGCTCTCTATGGCCAGAACGAGAGTGAACCGTACTTTTATCAGAGGGTTCAACAAGTTTCAAATCTGAAGATAAGGCTCTGCTCCTGTGCTCCTCCCTGCATCCTGGCAATGCGTGGCTCACCAATGTGTCTGCGTGTGTCTGTGGGTGTCTATTTGAGTTCCACTGCAGTGCGCATGCACATGTTTCGTAGATACAGACAGGAAAGGCAGAATAGAGGCTCATGCGTGAATGTCCAACGAATAACTCCGATTGTTGTTTCAAAAATAGAAAACCTGGTTTCATTTCTTAGTTATGCCCTGGATTTAATCTAAATATAAAAAGGAAAAAAATAAGTTAAATAGTGGATCTAGATCAAGTAAAATTTAAATTCTAATAAATCATGTAATAAAGATAATGAAAAAAAGATAGATGACTGAATAAAAGTAAATATTTTTGTCTTTTTTTCTACAGGTCATAACGGCATGTGCTGTCCTGCACAACATCTGCCTGGGGGCCGGTGACATCACGGCCCCAGAGGATATTTTATTCGAAGAGGATGAGGAGGGGGAAAAGGTGTTGGAGGCAGTCAGTGGTGCTCCATGGTGGGACCAGCGCTGTCTGCTGAGGTGTCTGCCCTGGAGGAGGGTCTACCCGACCACTGTTACATTTAGATGGCAAGTAGAATCACATTTTAGCTGTTCTTATTTAAGGGTTATGAAAACAGTTTTAGTAAAGTCATTATTTTCTGCGTCTTTTTAAACTTTTTTTAGTAACATGGCAGCCGTCGATTGGGTCAGCCCTGCAAACCCTGATGGACGATGTGGTGAACAGTGGAGAGAGGCACCCCCGACCCCCCAGATGATGTCCCACTCGCAGTCAGAAGACTCCAAGCTAATCTGTGTGCTGCTCAGCCTCTGCAGCATCTAGCCCTAGTGTGTCCTCAGGGATGGAGGCAATTAGGACAGGTGGGGCAAAAGACGGCCTCTGTCCTAATACCTCATAGAAAAAAGGAATATTTGATGATTTGGATGGATTGATGAAATTCTACAGAAAAAGACTTTGGAATGGTAACCTGGAGATTACTTTTTCAAGCTTACTCAAAGTGTAAATTAACATGAATATAATAAATGAAAGATGTTATTTCCCTACACACACATATATATACATACATATACTCCGAAGTAGGCAGCCTGCGAACTGAGACGCAGCCATTGTAGCCATCATTGACATTCATAATGATGCCTTATTAGACATTGTAGAATTGGTAAATATTTTCTTAATATTAATATTTAGTGCAGTGAGCATGGTGAGGCTTGTGAAAACCACTTTTGTCAGTAAACAATGTCGGAGAATGAGCAAGGCAGTTATTGTTGGATCTTCTGTATTGATAAACCTGCTTGTAATTTTGTTTTATAATGCTGTACATAATTAGGATAATAAATATAGGGTATATGCAACATAATTGTTTTAAATTTTGTTCATAATCTAAACCTGACATGTTATCAATATGACAAATTAGATCCCGCTGTGTACTTGTTTAAATAGCACTGTGTTGGAAACAAAGCTGCCTTAGATTTTTAAATAAAGATTTCTTCACAACAATTGCTCATATCCTCATAATCTTTCACATTGGAAATATGTGGGAATGTTTGTATCGATTGTGAAAATTGAAGTGTTTAGCTTTATTGAGATAATTGAAGTTAAAGATGGCCAAAAATTTCAGGAATTTTCCAAATAAGTTTGAACCACTGCTCCAATCCGGCCGATATTTTAGGGATTGAATATTTTTAGGACCCTCCATAGATCTACCAAGTTTGAAGTGTTTGGCTTTATTACTTTTAGAGATAATTGGAATCAAAGATACTATTAGAGGCCAGAAATGCAAACATTTCAGGAATTTTCCAAATAAGTTTCCTCTAGAACCACAGCTCCAATCCGGCTGATATGGGAACCGAAACCACACAGGAGGTCTTCCATAGGGTGGGGACCACCCCCAGGCTGAGGCTCAGGTTGTACATGTTGCTGAGGATCTGACAGAGCTCATCTGCACAGGTGCTCAGCAGCCTGGGGGGGAGGCCGTCTGGTCCTGAGGCCTTCCTCTGTTTCAGCCTCCTCAGCTGCCCTCTCACCTGCATTGGTGTTACTGTGAGGGGGGAGGAAGGCACGACTAGAGGTGTGGATGGGTCGGGGGTTGGTGGGAGTGGCGGCGGTGGGGGGGAAAGGTCTCTGG
>JAGKQL010000049.1:5264896-5282479 GCA_018398635.1 Cyprinodon brontotheroides
AAGTGTGTGTGAATGGCTGAATGAATGTAGTGTAAAAAGCTTTGGTCAAAGTCTCTAACTTGAATAAAGGCGCTATATAAGTACATGCCATTTACCATTTACCATATGTAAAGGTCTACCAAACTTGGCAACCTTTATGGCTTTGTTTAATTTTTCTGCTGCACTCACTCATGTCTGCTCAAAACAAAAATTCTCAGTCCATTTCAAATGCTTCTGTTAACCTTCTGTTCACACAAATAGAATTTTGCTTTTTTTAAAGTTACTTTTGAAAAATAACAGCAAAACAAATATAAGTTTCACCATCACTTCAAATATTAAATAAATGTTTCTGAAGTTGTAAAAATGTGTGTACAATAAAGAGTGGAGTTTGAAATTTGAAACAAGCGTTGTTATTATCTTTGTCAGGTTTATGATTATAAAATTAATGTGTGCTTTAGAATCATTTGTGCTGAGAGATGCTGCACTGTGTCTTGTGATGCAGTCAGGAGACCATCCTTCCTTGTGATTCTGGTGGAGCATCCTGTCTATGAACTGATCGTTATGTATGAACAAATACTATTTTGTAATCATGTGCTATGTTCTGTCAATAAAAGATGGCTGAAGGAGGGGATTCGGAGAAGAAAAGTTTGATGTTGGGTGGGCTTTTCCTTCCGCTTCTGCAGTAGCTGCTTGATCCTCTTTCGGTGTGCAGAGTCAATTTCTATTTATTTGCAAAGTTATTTTTCCTGAATCCAACATTTTTGGTGCCGAAATCCGGGAGACAAGATCCAATTGTCCAGGACCGTGTGGGACCAAGGCCAAGAATCTGTCGACAGCCATCCTCCCTTCGGCGGACGGGGCCCATAGGTTGGTCCAGCCCTGCCCTGGGCATCTTGGTGACGTCTCCAGAGGAACTGCTCTGCATAGCAAAGGGTAGGCCAAAAGTTTTTTGATCAAAAGCTGGTCTGGGACCATGTGAAAGCTATAACTGGTTGTAGTCGCAAGAATATTTGACAAACAGGGTTTTGTTGTGATAGATCTGGGATCGGTATTCTGTGCATATTGGGTCTGGGGACCCTCTGTGTTCTTTTGAGATAATAACACAGTTAAGTAAGGTGCAGCTGCAGCAGAGATATTTGACGAAACCAAGTTTTGTTGACAGATCTGGGATTTGGGTATCTGGTGTGTGTTAAGAGTATACTTCTAGGGTCAAAGTGTACACATAAAAAATAAATAAATAAATAAAAACTGCAGTGAATACTATTTTTAAACAGTTGTTAGAAGGATGGGGCTAGGAAGCAGTAAGAAGGAAGTGCCAGGTGATGTTAAATGGATGGTTACGTGTTGTGGTGGTGATCCAGAGTTTGCCAGAAAGTGGATTGAGAAGGAAGGTTGGAGTGGACAGTTAAGAGTTGAGCCGCTGATGAAGATTCAGTAGAAAGTGGAGATGAGGTTGGTGTGTAAATCAGGAAATAAGCAAGCTACATACAGAAAAGAATTGGAGGAGTTAAATAAGTGGATTGTGCAAGCTAATCATAGAGAAAGTCAAATACAGCAGAAAAAGGATAGAAAGAAAGCTATAATTGCTGCTGTGAAAGTTAAAGCTGATGAAGAAACTGTTGTATCTTGCATGATTCCTCAAAATCCTGCCCCTAATCAAATTCAAGGGGGTAATGGGGTTCAAGGGGTAGCATTAGCTGTGCAGGAAGGTAGACACAGACCCCTTCACGGTGGATGTGAGCACCAACATGCTACTGTTCCTCCTCCAGTAGCCCCACCCTCGTATGATGATGTTGGAGGAGCAGGAGCAAGCCCCCTGTCCATATCGTCCTCTATGGATGGTATGGACTTTAGTGCCCTTGACCCTTATGAGCCTGAAATAAGAAAATCAAAAAGGGAGGGGAAACCTAATTCTAAGTATTACAATAATGATTATCAAATAGATTCTCATGAAAAAGGCCCATCTGCCCCTATTTATCCAAATTTGGCTGAATTAAAAACCAAGAACAGGACAAAAATCATGAGGTGGGTGGGTGGGTGGGTGGGTAGGGGTGGGTGGGGGCATGCTTTTCCAATGTTAGAGGTGGCCAACGCACAGGACCCCAAGATAATGACCCAGTAGATAATAGGCCCACCATTCTTGTGTATAGACCATGGAAAGAGGCAGAAATGCAGACTGCCTGCCAAGGTTTAACCCCAGCTAGGCAGGACCCAGTTAAATAGTCCGAGGATATTAAAAACCTCATTGATTCCTACAAATTAAATGGGGCAGAAATAGAAAAAGCCATGAGGTGTAGTTTGGGCCATAATTGGGCTCAAGTGTGGGGCCAATACAATGGGCGTGGAGGAGATCCAGTTGGAATCCTCCCTCTGGGGAATGGGGACTTAGAAAGGCAGGTTACTGCTGTCTGTGAAGCAACCCACCGCCTGTGGAGACAACCTCCCAGTCTTACTAAAATCTCTGAGGTCCGTCAGGGTCCAGAGGAAGAAGTGGCAGCATATAGGGCCTGACTCCAAGAGGCTATTAATCGTCACAGTGGAGTCCCGGAGGATAATGCTGAGGACGGGGTCTATATGTCTTTGCTGAAGCAATATTTTCTTGCAGGTCTCCGTGCAGAAATTAGAGGTCATTTGGAGAAACATTTGGTTGGATGGAGAACTGCAACTTTTAATACATTAATGGAGTATGCTTTGCATGCTCAAGATTGGAAAAATGCAAAAAAAACTCAAATCCACCTAGTGACTGATAGTTCAGCTGAAGGTGGAATGTTAGGAGTCTATTATCAGGACTCCAGAGTGAAACAAAAAGGAAGAGGGAGGGGCCGGTGGTCACAGGGGAAAACCAAAGGGCCACGTAGAGAGCACAACAGATGCTATATTTGTGATAAGGAGGGCCACTTTGCTCGAGATTGTCCAGAACCCCCGCAGAGTGACTCTCCCCGTCGCCAAAATTATGACCAGCACTGACGCCAGAAGTCAAGTGCACCAGCAAAAAGTGAGGAGCAGTTAATTGTGGAACCAGTGGAGGTCTTGGACCTGCAACAAATTTTCCTTTCTTTTTTGAACACATCAGAAAAACCATACTGGCATTTAAACATTCACGGAGTAAAAGTAAAATTCTTGTGTGATACCGAGGCCGATAAATCTGTTCTGAGGGACACATTACCTCAGATTAAACCGGGATCAAAATGGATCACTGTTGTCTCTGCTGATGGGAGAATGGTGGTTCAGCGCATCTCTGAAAAACAATTGGTCACTGATGAAGAGGGATTCACGGTGGAAGCTGATTTTGTGTTGAGCCCAGATTGTCCAGTTAATCTATTAGGCAGAGATTTGTTAAGGGAGTTGCAATTAGCTTTGGTTCCGACAAACAAAGGCATGTCAGTGAGGAGATGTACAGATTTTATGCTTCAAGAGGAAGTTTCAGCAGAGCTGGAAGCAGCTGACACACATGTGATACATTCAGGCTCATTCCCAAAACCATTGTACTCCTTGGATTTAACTACCCAAGGGCCACGGGAAATAGCGACTCAGCTAAAAAACCAGGCAGCACCTAATGGTCAGTTTCAAAATCAATGGCCATTACATGTTACCATGAGGGTTATGGACACAGACACCACAGATAACAAATATGACAGAGCTTTTCACAGGCTGTCACCCCAGTTTATACAGATTAAGTACGTGTACAGTACAGAAGCTGGGGACTCAGTAGCGTTGGTCTCTCTCAGCCCCCAGGTACAGCCCTTACTGCAGCAAGAATGGGGAATGGCACCACATGTTTCACTGTCCAGGAAATCAGGGAGACAGTGGCAGGAACTAGGTTATTTGGCAGGATCAGCTGGCAGAATATTGGAAGAAAACTGGGTAAATGATTGTGTTGTTTTACCAAAATGGGGCCTGGTGCGGAGAAAGAAATTAAACTGGACCACTTTGGCTCTCCCACAGAAGCATTTGACAGAATGATTAATACTAGCTGTGGACTATGAGTCTCTTTCTGTTCCAGCTAGCGTGTGGTCCACAGGAAAAACAGATGTAGGTTTACTTACAACTGCTAAACCTGTAGTAGTACAAGCAAAAACCTCCTATGGCCCCAGAGTTAAACAATATCCTTTAAAGCCTGATGCAGAGGCAGGAATTAAACCTGTAATTGATAACATGTTGAAAGCTGGAATTTTGATTGAAGATCCAACTTGTGAATGTAACACACCCATATTTCCTGTTAAGAAGCCTGGTACAGATAGTTGGAGGCTAGTCCATGATTTAAGGGAAGTGAATAAAGCTGTTAAAACTAGGGCTCCCTGTGTTCCAGATCCTCACACTCTTTTAAATTCACTGAACCCAGAACAAAGTTATTTTTCTGTAATAGATCTTAGTAATGCCTTCTTTTCTATACCTCTTGATCCAGATTCAAGGCATTGGTTTGGTTTCACTTTTAAAAATAAAAAAATATACATACAATCGATTGCCCCAAGGGTATGCAGATAGCCCCACTATTTTCTCGCAGGAGATAAGTGCATGTTTGGCAGAACATCAACACCCAGAAACCACACAGATACTGGTGTATGTGGATGACATTCTGGTTGCGAGCCCTACAGAAAAAGAGAACATAGAACAGACCCAGAGGCTGCTGACTTATCTAGCAGCAACAGGAAATAAAGTTTCACCAAACAAGCTACAGCTTTGCAAAAAGGAAGTTATCTTTTTGGGCCATAGCATTTCTCAGCAGGGGAAATCATTAACAGCGGACAGGAAAAAGGGAGTGTTAGACGCTCCACAGCCCAAAACTAAAAAGCAAATGATGACTTTTCTAGGCTTGTGTAATTACTGTAGAACATGGATTCCCAATTATGCTGAGGTTACTCAGCCACAGCTTGATCTCATTTATACAAATTATATGGCAATGACAGATATAATAGCATGGACTCCAGCTGGAGTCAGCTTTTTTACAGTTAAAGGACCTGATTGCAAACTCTTCTGTAGTGGCACTACCTGACTATTCTAAACCATTTATTCAAACAGTGGATTGTAGGGGACAATTTATGACCTCCCTGCTAATGCAGAAACAAGGAGGAAAACTGAGGCCAGTGGCATTTTATTCAAAAAGATTAGATCCAGTTGCATCCGATCTACCACATTGTGTAAGATCAGTTTCTGCTTCTGCTCTAGCCATACAAAGTTCATCTGAAATTGTTTTGTATCATCCACTGACTTTGTTAATACCTCATGCAGTGGAACTGTTATTTACAACAGCTAAAATGACCTTTATGTCTCCAGCCAGACATCTAAACATTATGACGACTTTGCTGTCTCAGCCTCACCTCACCCTGCAGCAGTGTAATTCTTTGAATCCCTCAACCTTGCTGCCCACACCAGAAGATGGTGATCCTCACCACTGTGTAGAAAGGACAACTAGGTGTTGCAAACCACGCCCAGATTTAAAAGATGAACCACAGGAGGGTTATGAAAATTTATACGTGGATGGGTCAGCTTCCAGATCAGAAGAAGGAAAGAACTTAGTTGGTTTTGCAATTGTAGATGATCAAAAAACCCTTTACAGTGCTGCCTTAAAATCATCATATTCTGCGCAAGCTGCAGAGATTGTTGCACTAACAAAAGCATGTGAAAAATCAACAGGCCGAGATGTAAACATTTTCACGGACAGTCAATATGTTTTTTCCACAGTTCATAATTTTGCTGCACAGTGGGAGCGTCGGGGCATGGTGACCAGTACAGGGAAAAAGGTTGAGCATGCAGACTTATTACCAGCCCTGCTAAAAGCTGTGTTGTTGCCACGGGCCATATCTATATGCAAATGTGCAGCACATACTAAAGGTCAAGATGTAGTGAGCAGAGGAAACAATAGAGCAGATGTTGCAGCGAAGGAGGCAGCCAGAGCACAAATCTTTCTGACTAATGCAGATGTGTCAAGCGACAGCACAATAATTCCTACAGAAATTCTTATAGATATGCAGAAGAACGCTCCAGCACCTGAAAAGGAGCAATGGAAAAGAGAAGGAGTGATTACAAAGTCTGATGGCTTAATTATGATAAAGGATAAACCAGTTTTACCACGAAGCCTGTTTAGAACAGTAGCGGTGATTAGTCATGGTCAAGGCCATGTCTCAACAGGGGGGATGATAAGTATAGTACAACAAGTATTTTATCCCACAACAGGTTTAAATAACTACTTTAAAAATTTTTGCAGAGCATGTCTTACATGTTGTAAATACAACCCACAAGGAAATCAGAGGCCTAAGCGTGGACAAGCACCAAGAGGTACAGCTCCATTTGAAGTGCTTAAGCGTGGACTATATTGAGCTGACCCCAAGTGGTCAGTACAAGTACTGCCTAGTCTTAGTGGATAACTTTTCTAAATGGGTAGAAATTGTCCCTACAAAACATGCAAATGCGTTGACAGTGGCAAAAGCGTTGTGTAAACATATCATACCTGAGCATGGTATCCCAAAAATCCTTCAAAGTGATAATGGAGCACATTTTGTAAATTAAGTAGTATCACTAATGTCTAAACATTTAAACATAACCTTAAAACATCACTGTTCCTACCATCCACAGAGTGCAGGATTGGTGGAACGAGCTAAAGGAGAGGTTAAGAACAGATTGAGAAAATTCATGGCAGAAACAGGAGGGCCATGGCCAGAGTGTTTGCATTTAGTAAAACTACTCATGAGGATTACTCCCATATCTGATGGTCTGACCCCTTTTTGAAATAGTGAATGGGAGACCTTTTGTTCTACCCTTATGGGAAGGACAACCATGGGCATAAAAAAAGAAGATGACACTGACCCATTAACTAAATGGATGCTGAAGCTGTTCAGTGACAAAACTGTTCGGAAAACATGTAATCTCAAACTGACCGCCTGAAACAAAGGAAAACCAGAATGGTTTTTGATGGATCCACAGCAAATCGTCCCTACGGCACCAATATGTGGTGGCAGCATGCCAAACGTGTTGCTGAAGGTTTGAATAAAACAGACTGTTATGTTTGTACTCATATGCCTACTTCCACAATTCAGACTGTCTATGCATACAATATGTCCGCAGATCAAACTGACTGCCTTGTGGCTCTTTCAACTCATCCAGGAATGAATGTTACACATTCCAAAGCAAATTTCTCAAAGCCATTAAATATCTCAATTAGTCCTTTAATAGACCTACCATGTACTGCAGCTAAGGACACCACAGTGTTACCACAGGTGTCAATTCCAATTTCCACACAGGTCATGATAGTAAGTGAAAAATTCCCTGTGTGTATAGAAGGTAATGGCAGCGTCTCAGTGGGCAAAATTCCAAAAGGAAGATGTAATGCTATTTATTGTTTTTGCCCATATATAAATGAAACTGCATGTTCAGCCTGCAGGAAAAATAGAACATGTCGTACCACTCTCTCAGTCAGAGCTACTCAATGTGCAAAAAATCATTCCTATGCCATAGCAAACACCAGATGCTCTTCAGTAATGCCTTCATCACTGGGAACCCGCACCTTGGCAGACTGGTACTATGTCTGTGGTCATAAGGCTTACCCAGCTTTGCCTGCTGGATGGGGGGGACGTTGTACTCTGGCGCTAGTGTCAGATCACACCATGGTTATGGAAAAAGTTGAGCAGCACCCCCATTATTCCCACCTACAAAAAAGGGCAGCTGAAGAAGACACAGGTATCAATTTCCCAGCATCATACTTGGGTGTGACCACAGACACAGGAGTCCCCATGAACTTTAGAATATGGGGGTGGGGTCCTAAACTTATGCAAGGTTTTTTCCCATGGGTAGGTATTGGAGAAATTCGAGATCATGTTGAAATCAACAGGTATGCCTTTATGAGACTAATAAATGCCACTGAGGATTTGGGAATAGCAATTAAACAGGAATTAGGTCCAGCAGACCCTCATTCAACACAGAATGGTAATGGATCTGCTGACAGCCTCCCAAGGGGGCGTGTGTGCAATTATTGGTCAGACATGCTGTACTTATGTAACTAATGACACCAATGGGGAAGGAATACAGACCGCTCTGGATGAGTTGAAAGATTTAAAGAGGTATGTTGATCATCACACTTCCGGTGCAGTTCCAGCACCATGGACAAGTTGGTTCACCATGGGATCATGGTGGCAAGTGCTGATGAGAATAGCTTTACCATTTGTAGGATTGTTTTTCATATTTTTCCTTTTTATTTGTTGCTTAATACCATGTCTCTAGTCAATGATTCAGATAATGATAGGATCCACTCTAATCCAGTATTTAGCTGTAACTTATGTTCAACTCCCCCAAGATGCTGATGCCGATACTGATGATATGGTGGCAACTGTGTAATCTGTTACAGGGATAATGATCGCTTCCTCGGGAGAGGGTCGGGTAGGAATTTTCCTCTATTGGAGAGGTTTTGCCTACTCAAGAGACATATTTTTGAAGCTTTTTACATTCTTGATAAATCTTACATTTTTCCTTAAGTTTCACATTTTAATCCTTTTCATGTTTTTGTTTTTTGCATATTGATCCTTGATTAATAAATTCCCTATCTGCAATGCATTTATAATGTGTGTAGTGAAAATCTTTCGAGAAGAGCTACATGCTGATGATTCCATGCACAACAGGAGGGAAATGTAAGGTTTATGATTATAAAATTAATGTGTGCTTTAGAATCATTTGTGCTGAGAGATGCTGCACTGTGTCTTGTGATGCAGTCAGGAGACCATCCTTCCTCGTGATTCTGGTGGCGCATCCTGTCTGTATGAACTGATCAATTGTTATGTATGAACAAATACTGTTTTGTAATCATGTGCTATGTTCTGTCAATAAAAGACGGCTGCAGGAGGGGATTCGGAGAAGAAAAGCTTGATGTTGGGTGGGCTTTTCCTTCCGCTTCTGCAGTAGCTGCTTGATCCTCTTTCGGTGTGCAGAGTCAATTTCTATTTATTTGCAAAGTTATTTTTCCTGAATCCAACAATCTTCTCAATCAAGCAGAGAATTTATGAAAATGCAATACAAAATGTTTTACTTTTGTCTTCCTCCCTTGTATATAGCAGATTGCTCTTTAGATTAAATTAGAAGATTTTCATTTTCCCTGGACTTGTTTTCACTGTGGTCTGTGGTCTTCCTTAGAGATATTACCTAACAGGTGATATCTGTGAAGAAGACTGCAGATCCCAGTGAAAACAGGCCTGGGTAAAGTGAACAGCAAATACAGTGTGCAACTTATCAATGTGCAAAAATTATGACAAGTGTTTTCGTTCAGTCTGATGAGCAGCACAAACTACTCTAATAACTGCAGCTATCTGTGCAACTGCCCACAACATCTGCCTTGTCACTATAATAATATATAATATCGTTCCCTTGCAGCTTTAGAAGGTTTGTCTGGGTAGGGTATCCGTTCAGTTTTCTTGTTCTTTTCCATTTAACTGATAATCCTCACTGCTGGCAGCGCTCTCCTCTCGTTTTGTGCCGCTTTTGTTTTTCTTCCACTCACCACAAAAATGGCGCTAGGGGGCGTAAGGTCAGTCAATGCGTGACTGACAAAGACCGATATTTCCTTTTTCTTACTTTTTTATTCTTTTGTATTTTTTAGAAGCATGGGTTTCTTTTTGTATATCTTTGTATTTTCAATAATATTGCATTTTCTAAAAATAAAAACAGGAATGCATCATCAAAAGTTCAATCGCTTTGTGATAGTAATTGTGTTCAAGTTTATTATACAACTTTATGTAATGTAAAACATTACAATATGGAGTATATATATATATATATATATATATATATATATATATATATATATGTGTGTGTGTGTGTGTGTGTGTGTGTGTGTGTGTAAACAATGTCACTGTTATTGATGAATAAAATATATATTTTTTTCTCAAATAAAAAAAATAATAGAGTGCATTCACTCTATTATCATAGAGTGCATCAGATAAACGTTACGCAATAATATATTCCCAGACTGCTCTTAGCATGTCTGATGATGACGTCAAGCAATACAATGGATTGAATTTAAAAAGCATCCATTTCTTCCAGAAAAGTCTTCAATATTGTCTTATACGATGTAGTTTAGTATTCTTTAATTATTTAAGGATATAAATAAAGTTTTTCAGTACCAGAATTACATTATTTTTTGGCGACCCGGAAGTTATTCTGTTCGGCGCTGAGGCTTAAATGAGCTGATGGTAAGGATCGTGCTACCGGTACGGATCGGGTAGCTTGACAACGACCGTTTCTCAGATTCTTCTTCTTCTATTGGTTTATTGGCAGTTGGCAACAAACTTTGAGCAGCATTACCGCCACTTACTGATATGGAGTGTGGTTCTTGATGTATTTATCTATCTATCTATTTATCAATATATATATATATATATATATATATATATATATTTATAGTTATTAGTATTAGTATTTTACTCAATCAATATCATAAAGACCATCTATAATCAAATTCTATGAAATAATTTAATTTTCTTTAAATATCTAATAACTATTTGTATTTGTTTACTCCCCAAATTCTTCCTCAAAATATCTAATAAATTTACCTTTTCCTTAATACATTCAAACTCTCTCTTCATAAATCTTCTCTCTCTTTCATATTTATTACATTCTATTATAACATGTTCTATTGTTTCATACTTTCCACAATAATCACATTTTCCAGTATTATGTTTTTGAATTTTAAAAAGTGTATAATTAAGTCCTGTATGTCCAAATCTTAACCTAGCTATCACTCTCTCCTCTTTTCTATTTCTTCTACCATTTCTCCTTTCTCTTACTGCCTTCTGAATTTTATAAAACCATCTTCCTGTTTTTTCTTCATTCCACCTTTTTTGCCATTTTTCCATCAGTTTCTCTTTAATAAAACTCTTTCCCTCAGATTTACTTGTTTTAACTGTAAAACTAATAGGATACTGAATCGCCCTCTTTGCCATTTTATCTGCCCTTTCATTTCCTTCTACTCCAATATGTGCTGGAACCCACAGAAATGTAACCATCAAACCCATATTTTGTATTCTGAATAATGTATGAAATATTTCTAATAAAATGTCCATCCTACTATCTGATTGATTATATTTTATACTTAATAATGCAGAGCTTGAATCTGAACAAATGACTGTTTTTAACGGTTTTATATCTTCTACCCATTGTAAAGCTAATAATATTGCCAACATTTCTCCTG
Source organism: Cyprinodon brontotheroides (assembly GCA_018398635.1). NCBI lineage: Eukaryota > Metazoa > Chordata > Actinopteri > Cyprinodontiformes > Cyprinodontidae > Cyprinodon > Cyprinodon brontotheroides. Next base: position 5,276,046 of record JAGKQL010000049.1, read on the forward strand.
TGTATACTGATAATCCATCTGTAATTTGTTTTCCTATTCTTATATTGAATTCTGTTACTACAAAAGCTATTCCTATTTTCCTATTTATTTTTGATGCATCTGTATAAATTTGAATATATTGATAATAATTGTTTAAATGTAACTGTACTGAATAATTATCTACGATATAATATTTATCTTGTTTCATTTCCATTATTGCCATATCTACTATTGCCTCTGGTAGAATCCATGGTGGTATAATTGATATTGGTGTAGTTAAAGTAATTTCTAAATCATTCATTTTAAATTCTTTTTATTTTATTTTCAATTGTCCATCCAAAACTCCTCATTTCTTTCTTTTCTTTTTCCCAACATGGATTTAAAATTTCCAGAGTTGGATGATCTAAGCTATTACTGTTGGGATCTGGAGCGGTACCATCTGTCTCCAGCAGAGTGCGCTGTGGATCCTCCTGAAGCTGAGGCTCCAACACACCTGAGGCGCATCTCGTCATCAGGAGCACCTGCAGTATACAACCGGCCTTCAGACCTTGCCTCAATGCCGCAGTGTTGATCCAGTTTGGTTAGCACCTAAGCCTAGAACCTCCTGAGAATCTCTAGTGATCTCCCTAGTGATCAGTCTCACTTCTAACTTTCGTTGTCTATGCTTCACAGGAAACATGTTCCCTTGGAAGCTCTGGATGAGCTTAACCTGCCGAACCTGCCCTCAGAGCCAAACCTGAAGACTCTCCTCTGGATTCCCCTGCAGCTCTTGGCTAAGAGCTGGAAACCAAAACCCAAGGCCTGCATTCAAGTATAGAAGTAAGACGCTGAAGCGGTTATTGAACTCTGCTGAACAAATCAGTCTCTGGACCCAACAGTTCCTTCCTCAAAGAGAAACCCGGACTCCTCAAGGTATTCTTCTGAAACTTCAAACCGCAAGCTCCTCTGTGCCAACGCTAACTGAACTGTTATCCTCACAGACTCCAGAACCTGTCCCCGGCCAGAACCAGTTCCAGTTCACATGATTATTGTGCTTGTGTTTTTAATAAACATTATAAAACTTTCCATCTGTTTCCGTGGTGTTCTGCATATTGGGCTTCTCTGAGAACCAATCATGACAATTACTTTTAAATTCAACCAATAATTTATTTCTAGTTTTGTTCTTCTTAAATCTAACGGCATTTCTCCCATTTCTGCTTCCATTGCTGCTGTTGGTGTGGTTTTAAATGCTCCAGTACACAATCTTAATGCCTGATGTTGGATAATGTCTAATTTAGTCAGATGTGTTTTAGCTGCTGAACCGTACACTAAACAACCAAAGTCTATGTTGGATCTTATCATACTTGTGTAAATCTGTTTTAGTGATTGCCTATCTGCTCCCCAGTCACTGCCAGCCAAGCATCTCATAATATTTAAAATCTTCTTACATTTATCAACAACTTTTTGAATATGAATATTCCATTTTAATTTTTCGTCAAACCATAATCCTAAGAATTTTATACACTTTACTTGTTCTAATCCTTGGCTATATAGTTTTAATTTTATTTCCTTATTTATTTTTTTCTGATTAAATATCATTACTTTTGTTTTTTCAACTGAAAACTTAAATCCCCATTGCAACGCCCATTTCTCTATTTCAATAATAACCTCTTGTAATTTTTTTTACAATAAAATCTACATTTTTCCCTCTTTTCCAAACAGCTCCATCATCTGCAAAAAGAGAGCATCCCATTCCTTTTCCAATATCTTTAAACACATCATTTATCATGATTGAGAACAGTAATGGACTTATAATACTACCCTGCGGAGTTCCATTTTCTACTATATATTTTCCTGAGATCACTTCACCCATTCTAACTTGTATTTTCCTATTTGTTAAAAAGTCTTTAATCCATTTAAATATTTTTCCTTTAATACCCAACATGTATAATTTAATTAATAATCCCTCAACCCACATCATATCATCTGCTTTTTCTATATCAAAAAATACTGCCACTACACTTTCCTTACTTACTTGTGCTCTTCTAATTTCATGCTCTAAACATAGTGTTGGATCATTAGTACACCTCCCTTTGAAAACCACTTTGATATTTTGACATATGACCTTTTTTATATAAATAATATACTAATCTATTATTAATCATTCTTTCCATTATTTTACATAGATTTGATGTTAAAGCTATTGGTCTGTAATTCTGTGGATTTGAATGATCTTTTCCTGGTTTAGCTATTGGTACTAGAATTGATTCCTTCCAGTTCGTCGGTAATTTTCCCTCGTCCCAAATTTTATTATATAGTTGCAATATTATATCTTTGGATTTTTCACTAAGTTGACTTATCATTCTATACCAAATTTGATCTTTACCTGGTGCTGTATTTTTTGTCTTCCTCAGTGCCTCATTCAGTTCGACTTTTGTAAACTCAACATTCAATAAATTGTTTGTTTCTTCAACACACTCTAGTAAATCTTTATGTTTACGTTTTGTATTTTCTCTTCCTTTTCTACCCTCTTCACTAATATTATTTGAACTGTGAATTTTACTAAATGTTCTTGCCAATATTTCAGCTTTATCTATATCTTTTATTATTTTTTATTGTCTATTATTAAAATAGGATATTCAAACTCTCTCTTTATTCCATTCATTCTTTTAATTACTTTCCAAATGTTTTCTATTTTTGTGTCTTTTCCTATTGTGCTACAAAAATTTCTCCAATATTCTCTTTTTGCATTCTTAATAGTTCTCCTTACCATTGCTTGTTTTCTTTTATAATCAGTTAAATTATTATAAATTGGATTACCTTTTAGTACCTTAAATGCTTTATTTCTTACTTTTATTGCTTCTTTACATTCATTTGTCCACCATGGTACCATTTTCTTATCATTTTTACACCCTGTTTTCTTTATAGAATGGTCGGCTGCTTCCATAATTATCTTACAAATTTTTATGTTTACATCATTTATATCCATTCTCATATCTACTTTTTCCAAGTTTATTTGACTCAAGAATCTAAATTTAATCCAGTCTGCTTTATTAAAAAGCTTACAGCAACAGGTATCCCCAGGCGGTCTCCCATCCAAGTACTAAACAGGCCCGACCCTGATTAGCTTCCAAGATCAGACGAGATCGGGCGTGTTCAGGACGGTATGGCCGTAAGCCTCCTTCTCAAATTCTTCTGATCCAACTAATTTAAACTCCAGGCAGCCAATCAGAGAAGTAGAACTGCAGGCCCCACTAATTCATAACAGATCAAAGTGCTGAGAACAGATCTGATGTTTGTTTTACTGGTGGATTTTATTTATCCTGCAGCATTCACTGTCAGTGTTTACTTCTGTAATAATTTCAAATCAATTTAATTTATCTAAAGTCAAAATCAGAGAAAAATACACAACAAGTGTCTGGAACAGGTAGAACTGATATGTAATGCTGAAATCTGAGTTTCATCTGCAATACTTTATTCCTCCACCAGATGGCACTCACATGGGAGCTGATCCACAGAAACCTTTTCTGGACAAACCATTCAATGAAATGATGTGGCTTATTACCCTGTTAGCCTGTCGCTCCCATTTAATGTAGTTTGCTGAGTAATTATTTGATCACAGGAATGGAGGATTACTGATGTTCACTGTTTGGCTCTTCTGGCTACTAGTTCAAGATGTTCAAGGCTCATTATGTCACTAAAATAAGGTTTGGCAGCTAAAACTCTAAATGTTTTAGTTTATAGTTTAAAGAACCAGCCTAGTTTCTCCCCTGGTGTTAAACTGTGGCTGTTGGGGATTATGTGGAGCTTTAGCCACTAAGGAAAGGAGAAATTGATGCCAGAGACGGATAAATCACTCTGAATAATGTTTCCTCCTCACTTCTGAGATGATGGTTACGCTCCTGCCAGATACTGTGACATATATCCCCACAAGCTTACCTTTCTGAACGTCCATGGATGTATCTCTGCTGTTAGTAAATTAAACAAATTGTTTATGAAATTATTATTTTGAATAAGTTTCCTTTTTTTTTTGCATGAATTTCAAATTTAGCAGCTGTTGCCACTTTTCTTCATGGCAGCAGCCAATTAATCCTTTAGATGGTGGCAGTCAGTGATTCACTCTTTTTAATTTGATCTGCAACACTGCAGACTAAATGCATTGCAGTGTAGCTGCCTTATTATTTAGTCTCTGGTTCTCATTTCAATTATTAAAACAGCATTTTTTTACTGTCCTTAAGAATAATTATGTGAATGTCAGAGAAACTAAAATTTTAGAATAATGTTCCTTCATCAGTTTATAAACAAAGGGCAAGAAACAACAAATAATTCCCCCATGGACCAAAAAACTGATAAAAAAAAACATCTCCATATTTATCACAACCCAATGTTGGTGAGTATGTGGCTGAGAATTTCCAAAGGCAGAAAGCAGTGAAAGTTCTCCCAGTAATTAGAAGAGGCTGGAATGTCTAAAGTGTTAAAGCTCATGTCTCTACAGGTCTTCATGGAGGAAATCTAACAGCTTCAACAAAGGCTGCAGATGAAGTGTTGATGAGGAAAATGGTTCCAAACTCTGGAAGCAGAGTTCTCAGAGCTTTGGGAGGATCTGACAGAAACTAGGACTCCTACAGAAATGACATTTTCTGAAACCAGACACACATCAACACATTTTGGCTCTAATTTACAAACTCAGAGGGAAATCTGTGGCAGGAAGAAAAGTTGCTTCTGGATCCAAACAACTCATCTCCATGGCAACAGCAGCAATGCAGGGATTGATCTGAATGGTCCAAGTTTCCATCAAAGCTAAACAGTGATTTTATAAAAACAGTCAAAGAGACTAAAAAGGTGAATTCTGGGCTAACAGCCCAATGAGTGAAGAGGTGTTTAAAGGTTCTGATGGGTCTCTGGCTGATTGGATCTTTAGAGAAAACACAGATTTTCTACATTCTGAAGGTTTTCTATTCATTTCAATGGAAGATGGAAACTGATCCAAAGTGGAATATTTTGAAAATGATCCAAATCTCTAAACACCAAAAGCTCCAGCAGAGCTGTCCTGAAGGAGCTGAACGTTTAGATGTTTGAATGGTTGAAATAGTCCAAAGGATGAAGGAAGAAGTTAAAGAGCAAAAACATCCAGAAGCAACTAGAACCATGAAGAAGAACCAGGAGGACAATAGAGCTGAATCAGCATCACACCATGAAGACATCTGGACTCACCGAGCCTTTCTGCAGTTCCTCACAGCTGGAACCAGTCTACGTCGTCCTCCCTCTGATGTGTTGTACTTCTCCAAGTCTAACTCATCCAAAACCTCATCGGACATTTGCAGCATGTAGGCCAGAGCTGAGCACTGGATCTCTGAGAGCTCCTTCCCTGATTTCAGGAACTGTTGGATCTCCTGATAAACTGAGAGGTCCTTCATCTCCTGACGACAGTGGAAGATGTTGATGCTTCTATCAGGAGAGATTCTATCATCAGTGTTCATCTGCTTCAGATTGTTGATGACTCTCTGGATGGTTCCTGGACTGTTCTCCATCTGACCCAGCAGGCCTCCTAAGAGGCTCTGGTTGGACTCCACAGAGAGGCCATGAAGGAAGCGAGCAAACAGGTCCAGGTGGCCATTTTTACTCCTGAGGGATTTCTCCATGACTTTCTTCATGAAGTCCTCCAGAGATGTTTCTCTGTATTTTTCTCCCAGGAAGTTCTCCACCACCTCTGTGTTCCTGCTGGTGAAGCAGTGGAGCATGTAGACTGCAGCCAGAAACTCCTGGAAGCTCAGATGAACAAAGCAGTAGACTGAGGTGTCGTCCATCCCTCTCTCCTCTTTAAAGATCTCAGTAAACACTCCTGAGAACCATGAAGCATCTTTGATGTTGATGCCACACTTTTCCAGGTCTGGTTTATAGAAGATCAGGTTTCCTTCCAGCAGCTGCTCAAAGGCCAGTTTTCCCAGAGACTGAACCATCTTGATGTTCTCTGGAGTCCATGGGGACTCTGTCTTCTGTCCTCCATCATACTTGATTATTTTCCGTTCGATCTGAAGCTGCAGGAAGCTGATGTACATCCCAGTCAGGGTCTTTGGCAGCTCTCCTCCATCTCTGGTCTCCAACAAACCCTCCAGAACATCAGCAGTGATCCAGCAGAAGACGGGAATGTGACACATAATGAAGAGACTTTTTAAAGTCCAGAGTGAACTTCTGTGTTAAGACTGTTTTTCCGATGCCAGCCACGCCCATCGTCATCACGGTTCTGATCCAACCCTTTCCTCCAGGTGGATTGAAGATGTCTTCTGGTCTGATTGTTGTTCCTGCTCTGTTTTGTTCCCAGGCTGCTGCTTCAATCCTTCTGACCTCATGTTCATCATTGACCTCTCTAGTCTTTCCCTTTGTGATGTAGAGCTCTGTGTAGATCTCATCCAGAAAAGTTTTCTCTCAGCTTTAGCAGAGACACATTCAAACTTCTTCTTCAGAGACTCTTTAAG
>JAGKQL010000049.1:5282979-5308809 GCA_018398635.1 Cyprinodon brontotheroides
AACATCTAATCTGGGAGGATGAATGTAGCGGGGAAATAAGGCAAGCCTAAAGGGACCAAACTGGGTCCTTTTGCAAATTTTGGTTGAGGAAATCAACGAAAAATGTCTTCTGAGATCAGCTGTGCTGCCCTCGCAGTGCATGTGCTGATGCAAGGCTAGACAGCCCAGATAACGATTAGCTAGAAAATAACTTATTATTTGCACTCTGTTTTCTCACATTAAGCAGGACGTTTCTCAGATTGCTTTTCTTCTTCTTTACGGTTTTTGTGTGATTTGGCAACAAACTTTGAGCAGCATTACCGCCGCATACAGTGGTATGGGAGTGATGGTTCTTGATGTATTTATCTATCTATCTGATGTATATCTATCTATCACTATCTATCTATATATATATCTATATATATATATATATATTTCTATATATATCTTAGTATTTTACTCATCAATATCATAAAGACCATCTATAATCAAATTCTATGAAATAATTTAGTTTTCTTTAAATATCTAATAACTATTTGTATTTGTTTACTCCCTAAATTCTTCCTCAAAATATCTAATAAATTTACCTTTTCCTTAATACATTCAAACTCTCTCTTCATAAATCTTCTCTCTCTTTCATATTTATTACATTCTATTATAACATGTTCTATTGTTTCATACTTTCCACAATAATCACATTTTCCAGTATTATGTTTTTGAATTTTAAAAAGTGTATAATTAAGTCCTGTATGTCCAAATCTTAACCTAGCTATCACTCTCTCCTCTTTTCTATTTCTTCTACCATTTCTCCTTTCTCTTACTGCCTTCTGAATTTTATAAAACCATCTTCCTGTTTTTTCTTCATTCCACCTTTTTTGCCATTTTTCCATCAGTTTCTCTTTAATAAAACTCTTTCCCTCAGATTTACTTGTTTTAACTGTAAAACTAATAGGATACTGAATCGCCCTCTTTGCCATTTTATCTGCCCTTTCATTTCCTTCTACTCCAATATGTGCTGGAACCCACAGAAATGTAACTATCAAACCCATATTTTGTATTCTGAATAATGTATGAACTATTTCTAATAAAATGTCCATCCTACTATCTGATTGATTATATTTTATACTTAATAATGCAGAGCTTGAATCTGAACAAATGACTGATTTTAACGGTTTTATATCTTCTACCCATTGTAAAGCTAATAATATTGCCAACATTTCTCCTGTGTATACTGATAATCCATCTGTAATTCGTTTTCCTATTCTTATATTGAATTCTGTTACTACAAAAGCTATTCCTATTTTCCTATTTATTTTTGATGCATCTGTATAAATTTGAATATATTGATAATAATTGTTTAAATGTAACTGTACTGAATAATTATCTACGATATAAGATTTATCTTGTTTCATTTCCATTATTGCCATATCTACTATTGCCTCTGGTAGAATCCATGGTGGTATAATTGATATTGGTGTAGTTAAAGTAATTTCTAAATCATTCATTTTAAATTCTTTTATTTTATTTTCAATTGTCCATCCAAAACTCCTCATTTCTTTCTTTTCTTTTTCCCAACATGGATTTAAAATTTCCCGAGTTGGATGATCTAAGCTATTACCTTTTAAATTCAACCAATAATTTATTTCTAGTTTTGTTCTTCTTAAATCTAACGGCATTTCTCCCATTTCTACTTCCATTGCTGCTGTTGGTGTGGTTTTAAATGCTCCAGTACACAATCTTAATGCCTGATGTTGGATAATGTCTAATTTAGTCAGATGTGTTTTAGCTGCTGAACCGTACACTAAACAACCAAAGTCTATGTTGGATCTTATCATACTTGTGTAAATCTGTTTTAGTGATTGCCTATCTGCTCCCCAGTCACTGCCAGCCAAGCATCTCATAATATTTAAAATCTTCTTACATTTATCAACAACTTTTTGAATATGAATATTCCATTTTAATTTTTCGTCAAACCATAATCCTAAGAATTTTATACACTTTACTTGTTCTAATCCTTGGCTATATAGTTTTAATTTTATTTCCTTATTTATTTTTTTCTGATTAAATATCATTACTTTTGTTTTTTCAACTGAAAACTTAAATCCCCATTGCAACGCCCATTTCTCTATTTCAATAATAACCTCTTGTAATTTTTTTTACAATAAAATCTACATTTTTCCCTCTTTTCCAAACAGCTCCATCATCTGCAAAAAGAGAGCATCCCATTCCTTTTCCAATATCTTTAAACACATCATTTATCATGATTGAGAACAGTAATGGACTTATAATACTACCCTGCGGAGTTCCATTTTCTACTATATATTTTCCTGAGATCACTTCACCCATTCTAACTTGTATTTTCCTATTTGTTAAAAAGTCTTTAATCCATTTAAATATTTTTCCTTTAATACCCAACATGTATAATTTAATTAATAATCCCTCAACCCACATCATATCATCTGCTTTTTCTATATCAAAAAATACTGCCACTACACTTTCCTTACTTACTTGTGCTCTTCTAATTTCATGCTCTAAACATAGTGTTGGATCATTAGTACACCTCCCTTTGAAAACCACTTTGATATTTTGACATATGACCTTTTTTATATAAATAATATACTAATCTATTATTAATCATTCTTTCCATTATTTTACATAGATTTGATGTTAAAGCTATTGGTCTGTAATTCTGTGGATTTGAATGATCTTTTCCTGGTTTAGCTATTGGTACTAGAATTGATTCCTTCCAGTTCGTCGGTAATTTTCCCTCGTCCCAAATTTTATTATATAGTTGCAATATTATATCTTTGGATTTTTCACTAAGTTGACTTATCATTCTATACCAAATTTGATCTTTACCTGGTGCTGTATTTTTTGTCTTCCTCAGTGCCTCATTCAGTTCGACTTTTGTAAACTCAACATTCAATAAATTGTTTGTTTCTTCAACACACTCTAGTAAATCTTTATGTTTACGTTTTGTATTTTCTCTTCCTTTTCTACCCTCTTCGCTAATATTATTTGAACTGTGAATTTTACTAAATGTTCTTGCCAATATTTCAGCTTTATCTATATCTTTTATTATTTTTTTATTGTCTATTATTAAAATAGGATATTCAAACTCTCTCTTTATTCCATTCATTCTTTTAATTACTTTCCAAAGTTTTTCTATTTTTGTGTCTTTTCCTATTGTGCTACAAGAATTTCTCCAATATTCTCTTTTTGCATTCTTAATAGTTCTCCTTACCATTGCTTGCTTTCTTTTATAATCAGTTAAATTATTATAAATTGGATTACCTTTTAGTACCTTAAATGCTTTATTTCTTACTTTTATTGCTTCTTTACATTCATTTATCCACCATGGTACCATTTTCTTATCATTTTTACACCCTGTTTTCTTTATAGAATGGTCGGCTGCTTCCATAATTATCTTACAAATTTTTATGTTTACATCATTTATATCCATTCTCATATCTACTTTTTCCAAGTTTATTTGACTCAAGAATCTAAATTTAATCCAGTCTGCTTTATTAAAAAGCTTACAGCAACAGGTATCCCCAGGCGGTCTCCCATCCAAGTACTAAACAGGCCCGACCCTGATTAGCTTCCAAGATCAGACGAGATCGGGCGTGTTCAGGACAGTATGGCCGTAAGCCTCCTTCTCAAATTCTTCTGATCCAACTAATTTAAACTCCAGGCAGCCAATCAGAGAAGTAGAACTGCAGGTCCCACTAATTCATAACAGATCAAAGTGCTGAGAACAGATCTGATGTTTCTTTAACTGGTGGATTTTATTTATCCTGCAGCATTCGCTGTCAGTGTTTGCTTCTGTAATAATTTCTAATCAATTTAATTTATCTAAAGTCAAAATCAGAGAAAAATACACAACAAGTGTCTGGAACAGGTAGAACTGATATGTAATGCTGAAATCTGAGTTTCATCTGCAATACTTTATTCCTCCACCAGATGGCACTCACATGGAAGCTGAACCACAGAAACCTTTTCTGGACAAACCATTCAATGAAATGATGTGGCTTATTACCCTGTTAGCCTGTCGCTCCCATTTAATGTAGTTTGCTGAGTAATTATTTGATCACAGGAATGGAGGATTACTGATGTTCACTGTTTGGCTCTTCTGGCTACTAGTTCAAGATGTTCAAGGCTCATTATGTCACTAAAATAAGGTTTGGCAGCTAAAACTCTAAATGTTTTAGTTTATAGTTTAAAGAATCAGCCTAGTTTCTCCCCTGGTGTTAAACTTTGGCTGTTGGGGATTATGTGGAGCTTTAGTCACTAAGGAAAGGGGGAAATTGATGCCAGAGACGGATAAATCACTCTGAATGATGTGTCCTCCTCACTTCTGAGATGATGGTTACGCTCCTGCCAGATACTGTGACATATATCCCCACAAGCTTACCTTTCTGAACGTCCATGGATGTATCTCTGCTGTTAGTAAATTAAACAAATTGTTTATGAAATTATTATTTTGAATAAGTTTTCTTTCTTTTTTGCATGAATTTCAAATTTAGCAGCTGTTGCCACTTTTCTTCATGGCAGCAGCCAATTAATCCTTTAGATGGTGGCAGTCAGTGATTCACTCTATTTAATTTGATCTGCAACACTGCAGACTAAATGCATTGCAGTGTAGCTGCCTTATTATTTAGTCTCTGGTTCTCATTTCAATTATTAAAACAGCATTTTTTTTACTGTCCTTAAGAATAATTATGTGAATGTCAGAGAAACTAAAATTTTAGAATAATGTTCCTTCATCAGTTTATAAACAAAAGGCAAGAAACAACAAATAATTCCCCCATGGACCAAAAAACTGATAAAAAAAAAACATCTCCATATTTATCACAACCCAATGTTGGTGAGTATGTGACTGAGAATTTCCAAAGGCAGAAAGCAGTGAAAGTTCTCCCAGTAATTAGAAGAGGCTGGAATGTCTAAAGTGTTAAAGCTCATGTCTCTACAGGTCTTCATGGAGGAAATCTAACAGCTTCAACAAAGGCTGCAGATGAAGTGTTGATGAGGAAAATGGTTCCAAACTCTGGAAGCAGAGTTCTCAGAGCTTTGGGAGGATCTGACAGAAACTAGGACTCCTACAGAAATGACATTTTCTGAAACCAGACACACATCAACACATTTTGGCTCTAATTTACAAACTCAGATGGAAATCTGTGACAGGAAGAAAAGTTGCTTCTGGATCCAAACAACTCATCTCCATGGCAACAGCAGCAATGCAGGGATTGATCTGAATGGTCCAAGTTTCCATCAAAGCTAAACAGTGATTTTATAAAAACAGTCAAAGAGACTAAAAAGGTGAATTCTGGGCTAACAGCCCAATGAGTGAAGAGGTGTTTAAAGGTTCTGATGGGTCTCTGGCTGATTGGATCTTTAGAGAAAACACAGATTTTCTACATTCTGAAGGTTTTCTATTCATTTCAATGGAAGATGGAAACTGATCCAAAGTGGAATATTTTGAAAATGATCCAAATCTCTAAACACCAAAAGCTCCAGCAGAGCTGTCCTGAAGGAGCTGAACGTTTAGATGTTTGAATGGTTGAAATAGTCCAAAGGATGAAGGAAGAAGTTAAAGAGCAAAAACATCCAGAAGCAACTAGAACCATGAAGAAGAACCAGGAGGACAATAGAGCTGAATCAGCATCACACCATGAAGACATCTGGACTCACCGAGCCTTTCTGCAGTTCCTCACAGCTGGAACCAGTCTACGTCGTCCTCCATCTGATGTGTTGTACTTCTCCAAGTCTAACTCATCCAAAACCTCGTCTGACATCTGCAGCATGTAGGCCAGAGCTGAGCACTGGATCTCTGAGAGCTTCTTCTCTGATCTGCTCTCTGATTTCAGGAACTGTTGGATCTCCTGATAAACTGAGAGGTCCTTCATCTCCATCAGACACTGGAAGATGTTGATGCTTCTATCAGGAGAGATCATCATCATCATCATCATCATCATCATCATCATCAGTGTTCATCCTCTTCAGATTGTTGATGACTCTCTGGATGGTTCCTGGACTGTTCTCCATCTGACCCAGCAGGCCTCCTAAGAGGCTCTGGTTGGACTCCACAGAGAGGCCATGAAGGAAGCGAGCAAACAGGTCCAGGTGACCATTTGGACTCCTGAGGGATTTCTTCATGACTTTCTCCATGAAGTCCTCCAGAGATGTTTCTCTGTGTTTTCTTCCCAGGAAGTTCTCCACCACCTCTGTGTTCCTGCTGGTGAAGCAGTGGAGCATGTAGACTGCAGCCAGAAACTCCTGGACGCTCAGATGAACAAAGCAGTAGACTGGTTTCTGGAAGATCACGCTCTCTCTTTTGAAGATCTCTGTACAAACTCCTGAGTACACCGAGGCCTCTGTGACATCCAGACCACACTGCTCCAGGTCTTCTTGGTAGAACATGATGTTTCCTTTCTCCAGATGTTCCAAGGCCAGCCTCCCCAGCTTCAGAAGAACTTCCCTGTCAGCCTCCATCAGCTCCTGTGGACTCGTCTCATGTCCTTCATGGTACTTGTTCTTCTTCCTCCTGGTCTGGACCAGCAGGAAGTGTGAGTACATGTCAGTCATGGTCTTGGGCAGCTCTCCTCTCTGCTCTGTGGTCAACAGGTTCTCCAGAACCGTAGCAGTGATCCAGCAGAACACTGGGATCCCACACATGATGAAGAGGCTCCTGGAGGTCTTGATGTGGGAGATGATCCTGCTGGCCTTCTCCTCTTCATCACTGAACCTCCTCCTGAAGTACTCCTCCTTCTGGGCGTCAGTGAAGCCTCGTACTTCTGTTACCCTGGAAACACAGGAAGGAGGGATCTGATTGGCCGCTGCAGGTCGGGAAGTTATCCAGATGAGAGCCGAGGGAAGCAGGTTCCCCTTGATGAGGTTCATCAGCAGAACGTTGACTGATGACTTCTGTGTGACGTCAGAAACAAGCAGACTGTTGTTGAAGTCCAGAGAAAGTCTGCTTTCATCCAGGCCATCAAAGATGAAGAGAAGCTTCCAGACAGCCAGCTTCTCTGCTGGGAGCTTCTGGAGGGTTGGATGGAAAACATGGAGCAGCGTGAGAAGACTGTGCTGCTGATCTCTGATCAGGTTCAGCTCCCTGAAGGAAAGCAGAACCACCACACTGACATCTTGGTTCTCCAAGCCCTCTGCCCAGTCCAGAGTGAACTTCTGCACTGAGAAGGTTTTTCCAACACCAGCGACGCCGTTGGTCAGAACCACTCTGATGGCTCCATGTTGGTCAGGGAAGGCTTTAAAGATGTCGTGGCACCTGATTGGAGAACCATGGAGGTTCTGGATCTTGGAAGCTCTCTCCAGCTGCTTCACCTCATGTTGGGTATTAACCTCTTCACTCTGTCCCTCTGTGATGTAGAGATCAGTGTAGATCCTGTTGAGGAGGGTTCTACTTCCTGTTTCATCAATTCCTTCAGCCACACGTTCACATCTCCTCCTCAGACTGATCTTATGTTCCTCTAGAACCTCCTGCAGACCAACATCTGCTGAAACACAGAAGAAAAGACGACTGAAGGAAAAAAGCTGATTTAGTTGGAACCAAACCATCTGGAACATCAGGAGGTGTTATCATTAGAAGGTCTCTTCCTTCACTTGATCAGATGCTAAACGATCTGATCCGTCCTCAGAACCAGAACTTTGTTCAATTGTCAGACAGCATCTTTGTTCATCTCTGTTTTGTGTTCAGTATCTGTTCACTGTCAGGATCTGATTCCCAAAGCAGAGAAGATCAAGAAATGTTGACAGAAACCAGCAGCAGTTTTCAGCAACATCAACTCTTTAGCATCATTGGACCGGTTCTATTTAACCTTCTGCCACAAACAGCTGCTCCAGAAGAGGCAGAGAGAAAGAAAAAGGTTTCCTCAGCATTTTCCAACATCAATGAAGGAAAATAGAGGAAATGCTCTACTCTAGCAGAGAAACTATCATGGTCCATGTTCTGTGTTTCTTTGTTTTGCCAGTTCTCCGTCTGATTGGTTTCTCACTCCTTCATTTATTCCAGCTGTCCATAGTTCTGTAATTATCCCTGCATGTCTTTAGGTTCCTGTTTGTTCCCTGTGGCAGTCTTATATTTGTCTTGACCTCGTCATCTGGTGTTCCTGGTTCAGTCTGTGTCTATTAATTGCATATGCTGTGCAATATTTTCAATGGTTGCATGTAGCTACAGCTCAAACTGTATGACGAAACACTCATGACCTGTTGGGATCTAGAGATGTACCACCTTTCTCCAACAGAGTGCGCTGTGGGTCTCCTGGGCTGGAGCCCTCCAGCACACCTGAAGTTCATCAGCCCATCAGGAGACCTTCCTATATAAGCAGCAACCAGACCTTCCTTCAACACTGCAGTGTTGACCAAGTTTGGTTAGCGAACCTGAGCCTCTGTTAATCTGAAAGAATCTTTGTTGTCTCCAGAGAGAAACCTGATTCTAACCTGCCTCTGTCTTCTTGATGACAGGAAACCCGTCTAAGCCTAGAAGCTCTGGATGAGCTTTGCATGAAACCTGCCTGCCTGCCTAAGGGAGCCAAACCTGAAGATCTCAATCCAGACTCCTCCTGCTGCTCTCAAGGAAGAGCTGGAATCTCAAACCAAGGTCTACCACTCACAAGTCAGAAGCTAGACGCTGCTGCTGCTGCTGAGCACTCTGCTGAACCAACAGTCTCTGGACCCAACCGGTTCCCTCTCTCACACAGAACAGTCTGGACCTCTTCAAGGTATATTCTGAATAAACTCAACTCAACAAATCATCTGACTGCCTGGCTAATCAAACTATCCATCTCTGCAGACATCAGTGAATCCAGTCCTGGACCAGTGCCTGAACCAGTTCATGTTCATTGTATGAAAACCTTCAATAAACTCTGTTAAACTTTTACTCTGCTTCCAGTGGTGTTCTGCATGTGGGTTAAGTCTCTTAAGCCAATCATGACAGAACACTGCGGCCAAACACAAAACCCAGCAGATCAGCTCTGGAGGAGGCTTGAGGAGCAAGCTGCCCAAATCCAAGGACATGCGCACACCCTCCGTGAGTTAAACACTCATATTGAAAACCAGAACCAAGTTTTGCAGGAATACGTTGGCTACATGAGGAATGCTAATGCGACGCCAGCAGTACTTCCTGTTCCGGAACCACTTCCGCCTCAAAGGTCACCGACAGTCACGTCATTTCCGGAGTTCCGCCCGAGTCCTCCTGAAAGATTTTCAGGTAACCAAAAGGATTGTAAAGGATTTTTGTTTCAGTGTCGATTGCTTTTTGACCACTCCCCCGTCAGGTTTCCGAATGATAGGAAGAAAATCTCCTTTATTCTCTCTCAACTTACTGGACGAGCTCTTGAATGGGCGGAGGCAAGGTTCTTTTCTGAGTCCAGCTTTTCATGTACCTTTTCTGAGTTTATATCTGAGTTTTCTCAAGCTTTCAACCATGACTCAGACAAAACTATTGATTCCCGAGCCCTGCTAAGTTTAAAGCAGGGAAATTCGACAGTGGCTGAGTTCTCCATTGACTTCCGGGTTAAAGCTGCAGCCTCAGGCTGGAACGAGTGCGCACTTAAGAGCTTATTTTAAGGCTTTAAATGATAACATCAAAGACAAACTCGCCACAATCGACGACCCTGCTCTAGTATGGAGGATTTAATCCGATTGGATAATAGACTTCGGACTAGAAATAACTCTAGACAACGAAGCCTGAATTTTTCTGTTTCTGCTCCTGCATTTAACAATGCTTCTGTTTTTTCTGGATCCCCAGAACCCAGTACCAGGCCAAAGACTAAGAGTCAGACTCTTCCAGCGCCTGTCCAAATCTCTCACTTCTTTTCCTCAGAAGGAGCAGAGGTCGAACCCATGCAAATTGGACACACAAGGCTATCCCCTGAAGAAAGGCAACGGAGATTTAGAAGAAATCTTTGTCTGTACTGTGGTGAGACTGGCCATTTCATTGCGTCATGCCCGGCAAAATCAAAAGCCAGGGCCCGTCAGAGGAATTGAGGAGTCTGACGGGCCATCTAAGATCTGAGAAAACTCCTCATTTATTGTTGCCTGCAACCCTTCTTTTCTCTAAACAGAATCTCACATTATCAGCATTCATCGACTCTGGGTGTGAGAGAAATCTCATTGATTCAGACCTGGTCCAGCAGTTAAAGATTGAGACTGTTCCATTAACAAAGCCTCTCAGAGTATCTGCTATTGAAGGAAAGAAGCTTAATCAAGTCTCTCATCAGACACAACCTTTAGAACTTCTCACTGGAAACCACCGTGAGACGCTAACATTTTTTGTTTTTCCCCCAGCATGCTCTCCTCTTGTGCTTGGATTCGAGTGGCTGGAACATCACAACCCCCATATCAACTGGGCTGAACGCCACATTGAGTCTTGGTCCACTTCCTGTCACGAGTCATGCTTCGTTCTGCGGCTCCGTTCCTCCCGAGTATCATGATCTGGCACCAGTCTTCAGTAAGGTCAGTGCGACGTCTCTTCCACCTCACAGACTTTATGACTGCGCCATTGATTTACTACCAGGAGCCCCCCTTCCCAGCAGTAACCATTTAACATCGCCAAACCAGAACGTGAAACTATGGAGAAGTATATCAATGAGTCTCTAGCCGCTGGAATTATTCGTCCATCTTCATCTCCTCTCGGTGCTGGTTTCTTTTTTGTGGGAAAAAAGGATGGTTCCCTCCGACCCTGTATTGACATAGGTTTGAATCAGATAACCGTCAAAAAGAAGTATCCCCTACCATTACTGGCATCAGCTTTTGAACCTGTTCAAGGTGTGACAGTGTTCACCAAACTCGATTTAAGAAATGCCTATCATCTCCTTAGAATAAGAGAAGGGGATGAATGGAAAACAGCCTTTAAGACCCCCGTAGGCCAATTTGAATACTTGGTCATGCCTTTTGGTCTTACAAACGCTCCTGCTTGCTTCCAAGCTCTAGTCAACGACGTCCTCAGAGATTTTTTGAATGTTTTTGTATACATCGATGATATTTTGATCTACTCTAAGAACCTCTCAGACCACAAGAAACATGTTCGTCTAGTTCTTCAGAGACTACTGGAAAACAAACTCTTTGTGAAAGCTGAAAAATGATAATTTCACCAACCATCTGTCACTTTTCTAGGGTTTGTGCTCGAAGGCGGGCAGGTGAAGCCATCCGAAGACAAAATTAAGGCAGTTCTGGACTGGCCAACACCTGAAAACCGTAAGCAGCTTCAGAGGTTCCTAGGGTTTGCAAATTTCTACAGACGCTTCATAAGAAATTATAGTCAGACAGCTCTACCCCTCAGAGCTCTGACTTCTGTGAAGAAGACATTCCAATGGACACCTGAAGCCGAAAATGCTTTTAATAAACTGAAGAATCTGTTTTCCAGGGCACCCATCCTTATCCAGCCCGATCCCTCTAAGCAGTTCGTCCTAGAGGTGGACGCATCTGACTCCGGTGTTGGAGCTGTGTTATCTCAACAGTCAGATTCTGATCAGAAAACTCACCCCTGTGCATTTTTTTCACGCAGACTCTCTCCGGCAGAACAAAATTATGATGTCGGAGACCGAGAACTTCTTGCCATTAAACTCGCCCTGGAAGAATGGAGACATTGGCTCGAGGGTGCCGAGCATCCAGTATTGGTTTGGACAGACCACAAAAACCTGGCTTTTCTCCAATCGGCTAAGAGATCCAACCCTCGTCATTCTAGATGGTCTTTGTTTTTTTCTCGCTTCAATCTCATCATCTCTTACAGACCTGGTTCCAAGAACGTCAAGCCCGACTCTCTCTCGTCTCTACTCCACTGATCAACCTGAGACACCCGAACCTGTTCTCCCTGCCTCATGCACTATTGGAGCCGTTTCCTGGGAGATCTCTGATCTTATCAACTTAGCCCTGGCCTCTGAACCTGACCCAGGTAACGGTCCTCCAAACAAAACTTATGTTCCATCTTCCGTCAGATCCCGCCTCATCCATTGGATGCACGCAGCAAAATTCTCTGCCCATCCTGGAGTGAGCAGAACTATTGCTCTCATCTCAAGACGTTTTTGGCGGCCGTCCCTTCACAAAGACGTAAAGGAGTACGTTCTGGCTTGTCCCATCTGCGCCAGAAACAAGACCTCTCACCAACCACCTTCTGGCCTGCTGCATCCTCTACCTGTTCCAACCCGTCCATGGTCCCATATCGCTATTGATTTTGTCACCGGTCTCCCGATTTCCAGAGGTATGTCCACTATCCTAACCATTGTCGACCGTTTTTCCAAGGCCTGTCATTTAATTCCCCTCAGGAAACTACCCACTGCATTCCAGACTGCCCAACTTCTCGTGAAGCATGTTTTCCGTCTCCATGGAATACCTCAAGAGATCCTCTCAGATTGTGGTCCCCAGTTCATCTCACAGGTCTGGAAAGCCTTCTGTTCAGCTCTAAATTGCAAGTCCTCCCTCACCTCTGGTTATCACCCTCAGACTAATGGGCAGACGGAGAGGATCAACCAACAACTCGAGTCCACTCTCCGCTGCCTAACCTCAAACAATCCGACTGACTGGAGTCAGTTTCTGACATGGATCGAATACGCACACAATTCTCAGAGATCAGCTTCTACCAGTTTATCCCCTTTCCAAGTCTCCATAGTTTATCAGCCTCCACTCTTCCCTGCAGACGAGAGAGAGATAACGGTTAGATCAGTCCACCACCACATCCGCCGCTGTCAGCGTATTTGGAAAGACACCATCACCACCCTCAACCGCTCATCTGCCTCGTCTAAGAGATTTGCTGATTCCAAACGGCGTCCTGCCCCTGACTATACCCCAGGACAAGAGGTATGGTTGTCAACACGTGACATTCCTCTCAAGGCCATGTCTAAGAAGCTCTCACCTGGATTCATCGGTCCTTACAAGTTTGCCCAGAATATTAATCCCTCTGCTGTCCTCCTGCACCTGCCACCGTCTCTACGCATCCACCCAACCGTTCATGTATCTCAGATCAAACCTGTTGTCACAAGCTCTTTGTGGAATCTCAAACCAAGGTCTGCCACTCACAAGTCAGAAGCTAGACGCTGCTGAGCACTCTGCTGAACCAACAGTCTCTGGACCCAACCGGTTCCCTCTCTCACACAGAACAGTCTGGACCTCTTCAAGGTATATTCTGAATAAACTCAACTCAACAAATCATCTGACTGCCTGGCTAATCAAACTTTCCATCTCTGCAGACATCAGTGAATCCAGTCCCGGACCAGTGCCTGAACCAGTTAATGTTCATTGTATGAAAACCTTCAATAAACTCTGTTAAACTTTTACTCTGCTTCCAGTGGTGTTTTGCATGTGGGTTAAGTCTCTTAAGCCAATCATGACATGACCACCATCAGGAATAATAAGGTCAGGAGAAAATAAATCAGCATTTTGTGGTAAGATTGCATCAGAGCATTGGGCCGCACAGAGTGAGAACATACATTATGAGCTGTTAACTTTTTAACCCTGCGGTTTCGTCATACAGTTTAAGCTGTAGCTGCGAGCAACGATTAAAAATATCACATAGTGTCTGCCCAGTTTAACTGACCTTTCTTCTATGAGGAGGTGTCCTGCGTCTCACCTGGATCCTGATCCTCACCTGTTCCACACCAAGCTCATTGGAGCAGCTAGTGTTCACATTTAAATGGCATTTCTCTCTCAGAGACTGGATTGGATGTTTTTAAAAGGATAATTACAGACTGGAAAAGACATATGGGACTAATTTGGTCCTTATGGGAACAGTCCTCCCCTAGCCTGGGTGCCATTCGATCTTAGTCGTCCCGCCTTGGGCACAACGTTTGAGATCGGGAAGTTGATCTGGCCTGCATGCTCAATAGTAAGCGCCAAGTATGCCTGCGACAATATCTGGCAGGTACAATCAAATTGTCAGGGGGGCTTAAGTACGATGATGGACAGATGATCAACAGTAACGCAGAATCAAACCACGTGACAAAAGCACGCTTGGGTGACAACAAATAATGGCTGCCGCTGGAGAGTTGAGGTGAGTAGATTCTGCCATATTACGCCCTGTTCTAGAAGATATCGACAGCAAATTAATTTTTAAAGAGGAACAGAGAAACACCATCAAGGGCTCATCATCTTATTCTAGGCGTGCAACTGCACGCTTTGATTTTGTTGACAACAACTATGCCCAACATCGTCCGCGCCGTTGCTCTTATTGGTTGTAGGTCTATCAATTGAGTGCAGAGGCATTTTTCCTGGTTCGTTTTCGAAACAGGCCCCATAATCACAGCTCTGTTGAGCATTATCAGACTCATATTCTGAAGCTAGAATTGGTAGGACTACACATCCCGGCTCAGGCTCTTGACACAGGTTAATTCGTAGGTCAAGACTGATCCTATTTATAACATTCTATCTTTGTGAAGCAGGATTTTCTGCGGTTACAGCGACCAAAACAAAGCTATGGAGCAGACTGGACATCAGGAGGACGTCTGTCAATTTTTTCTGATTACGCCTAGATGGGACAGGCTTGTTGTTTTATTTTTATGCTGTTTGTATTTGATTTTATGCCAGTCGTATCATTTTACCACAAGACCCCCCCCACCCCAACCCGGCCGGTCCGTAAAAATATTATCTGACATAAAGCGGTCTGTGATGCAAAAAAGGTTTGGGACAGCTGCTTTAGAAGATTGTTAGAATGACTCCATGGTGTAAATAGAAATATTTATCCTGTAATCAGTGATCTGTTGTCAGAGTTCAACAGAGACAATAGAAGGAAGCTCTGATTGGAGATGTTCAGTCTTACCTGCTGCACAGCTGCTCTGATTGGCTGTCAGCGGTCCAGCTCTGGATCTGGATCTTTCTCCACTCTGGGGTTCGCTCCTCTTCCTCCGTCTGTGAAGACATTTCTTCATCACTGAAATAGTTCACTACCAACAGAGATGGCAAAAGTACCTACTTTCCTCGCGAGAGTCAAAAAGTATTGCAGATACAGAGGTTAAAAAATACTCTGTCTAAAATTGAGTGGAAGTACTGATTAACCTTCTTTACTCAAGGTAAAAGTAACAAAGTACAGACTTGAAGGACATGCAGCTAATGGAGCCAGAACAAGAACCAAACCAGGACAATCGGATGCAGGGACTATAACCTCGATATCTACTCTACCACTAGAACCACCCAGTGTTCATTTTCAATCATCTCGCTAAGGATCCATGCTACTATGCTAACGCCAATCGCCAAGTTGGATGCTGCAATGAGTTTTTGTCTTCCTAATGAATACCGCCGAATCTGTCGGTTCATCTTGTAGTGGTTCGTCAAATGCAATGTAGATTCCCATCCAATTAGATTGAATTTGGTATTGATGACGTGAAAAATAATAACGGTAACTCCATTGAAATGATTCAAAACTAAAGTAACGAGCAATTTTTAAATGTAAGGAGTAGAAAGTAAAGATATTTGTGTAAAAATGTAAGGAGTGGAAGTAAAAAGTCAGACATAAAAATAAGTAGTAAAGTAAAGTAAAAAATATATCAGAAAAATCTACACCCTGTTCACTACCAACAGGGTGGGGCTGTCCTACTGAAGCTGAAGATGTTGATGAACATCCACCACAGACAGAGGACCAGAATCTGGGTCAGAACCGTCTCTTTGCTGTGTGACTAGTTTCTGTCTATTATTGATCCAAACTGGGATTAATGAAGCTCCCAGTTAGAAGGAATTGGTTTCACTGGGAGCCATTCTGTAGATCTCTAACCTGATTGATTCTTCCAGCTTTGTTCTTAGATCCTTCATTTTATTAACTTGAAGATGAAGCTCATTCTAGATGAGATGAAATATGGAGGGAGGAGGAGTTCAGCCAGTGAGCTGAGCTGGAGCACAGAGTCAGTCTGGACCAGAGAAACCAGTTCAAACTGGGAGCTGCAGATGTGCTTTTAGTGTTTCTCTATTATCACTGCTGAGATGAACTAAAATGATCTATGAAACATTTTTTCTGAGTTCCTCAGATAAACTGAAGCATGAATGGGAGCTGAGGGTCCTGCTGAGCTCACAGCACAGAGTGGATCAGACAGAGAGATGAGAAAGTTCTGTCTGCCAGCAGATCAGCTCTGAGGGGGCGTTGGCCCCTCCGGCCCCTATGTTTATCCGGCCTTGAATCTGACAGCTACCACTGAACCACCCAGAACCCCAATAGAACCTGAACTGGATCAGAGGCAGGGTGACGCTAAGGTTTGTTTGATGCTGGGAGGAAAGAGACGCCACAGAGCTGCAGATGAACAGCTGCTGGGAGAGTTCTGGTTTCTGAGCAACATGATGAAGCTCTGAATGGACCCAACCTGCAGCTCCACAGGTAGGACTGTGTGGACAAAGACACCAAGGAGCCCGCTGCAGTGAGGGCTGCTTCTACAGCCCAGTTCCACCTGCTGGAAGGAACCAGAACCATTCTGCTGATTCATGACACACTGAGTCTCTATCTCTGCTCATTTAGATTCACATCTGAACAACTTCTGGGATTTATCAGGCTGGAAGGAGAGAGAATGACTTTGGACCTGTCAGTAATCTGTTGGATGCTGATGAGAAACCAGCAGAACAAAGTCCAAACCAGTGAGACGCTGAAGATCAACCAGTTCAGATTCTAGAGGTTCCATCTCTGCAAAGTCACATCATCAGTTAGAAACTGGTTCCTTACTTTGGTTCTGAGGATCCAGGTTCTGCACTGAAGTCTGGTTGCTTTCCTTTGGACAGGTCACTCCTCATAGACGGACAGCTGGATCCTTGAGGTTCTACTCTCTGTCTGTGGTTCTGACTTCTCTAAAACACAAACATGTTGTTATTCAGATCACATCAATCAGTGAGAAATTCTGAGATAAAAACCAGAGAAGAAGAAGCTCTGAACACAAACTGCTGCAGAGAAGCAGAAGGTTTAAAGTTCCAGTGTTTATTTAGCTTTAAGCTGAAAGAAAAACTAAAGATGTGCTGTCCTCACAACGCGTGACCATGTGAAGCTAGACAGCCAGCGGACAACATGAACAAAGTTCTCCATACAAGGCTCACTTTTCCTCCATTCTCTGAAGAACCTTCATTCATAAATCTGGTTTTGATTTCTTTGTTTTTGTATTTTGTATTGTAACATTGAATCACTGACAAATATCTGTATCTGAATATCATCAGAACATTTTACACTTAGCCTGCTTGTACTCTTTACACTAAATACTTTCAACACATATTCAAGTGCTTTTTTTGAGCAAAGCAATTCTAACAAAGACGAATATCCTAAAGGGCAGAAACATGAAGAACAAATGTCAACTTTAACATCAACAGTTTCAGAGGTTACTTGATGAAACAGGATTTTCCAGATAAAAATACATCAAAGATATTTTTCAAAGTGAGAGCACTCACTACTCTTTACACTTAATACTTTCAACACATATTTAACACCAGGACTCCCAGGATTCTGATCCTACTAGAACTTCCACTGGCCGTCAATTTGACGGCTGACATTTTTTGTAATGAAACACATGAGTAGTGATGATGTCATCAACTGAAATTGTTCTATTGTGTGATATAAACCCATTTTGGATATGTAAACCTTAAAACAGTTGTAATATATATTTTTCAAAGGCTGTATTGTATACTATTATTTGTCTTCAAATTTTGTATTAAAAATAAATCCGAAGAGCAAGACTGTTTTACTACACAAGTTCAAAGTTTAAAACTACAATTTTATTTACGTAAATTGATTGATTCCCCCCAAACATTTCCCACAGACCACTTTTTAACATTTATGACAAACGTAATATGAGCATTTTTTGTGCAGCGCTGAAGCTCCTGCTGCTGTTTTCTGTGCCTCGCCAAAGCTGCTCTTCAGTGGCGGAGGGGCTGGAAACCTGCGGTTTGCCCGCAACTGTTTTACCAGTTCAAGGATAAAATCTCTGTGTGAAAAAGTGACATTCAAACAGCTTCTGAACAAAACAAATACGTTTATAGCTGATGTTTCCAGGAGATCATAAATTACAGCCACAGGCCTCCTTCGCGTCTGATCCGACACATCCACACAGACCTGTGTGTGATTATAGTAGACTACGGCTCTGGTTTGTCTTTTGGGCCGCTGAGTGAACCGGCTGAGGTGTTGGCAGTGCTTGAACTAAAGTTTTACTATTGTCTGATGGGTCACTGATACGTCTGCGTTTTCCTGGGGATGGGTGATCATCCTCGGACTCGCTGTCAGAATCTGAGCCGCTTCCTACCCAGTCCTCCTCATCGGTCTCTCCCCCTCCGCCCGAATCACTATCATCAATATTTTGAAGCATTTCTAAAGATGTTTCATTGTTAGATCTCTTCTTAAAGCCAATTTTTCTGTGTAAGCCAAAGAGTTCTAGGTAGAATGTTGGTTGCTAGGCAACGGTACCAAACGTCAATCAACCGCGGGAAGAATTTACAATGCAACTAATAGAGCCATCAAAATGACGGAGATCGAGGAAGAATTAACCATATTTATTTTTTACATTTTTATTTTATTTTAAAAAACTACGTGAAAATGAAGGAAACACAGAAACAGGAAAAGTCAGTTAACATGAGCAGCATAAGTTTAATTTTAAACATAGTTCTTTCCCTTTAAAATCTCAGAACCGTCAAAATGGCGGCCGTAGGAGTTCTAGTGTTAAGTGTTTTTTTTGAGCAAAGCAATTCTAACAAAGACGAATATCCTACAAGGCAGAAGCATGAACAACAAATGACATCTTTAACATGAACAGTTTCAGAGGTTACTTAATAAAACAGGATTTTCCAGATAAAAATATGTCAAAGATATTTTTCAAAGTTAGAGCACTCACTACCTCATGTAATTAACTTAGAGCTTTGACAAAGGTGAGATGTCTCTCTCTGATTTAATAGAATATTTATATATTTTTAGGATGGATTTCCCTGGACTCATCTTTATGAACTTATCTTATTTCTGTAACTCATCCATGCAGTGAAGTTCTTGCTGTCTTTTAACAGAGGGCAGGTCAAAGAAACTTTGGATTTAGATGTTGAAGATCAACCAGTTCCCATTCTAGAGGTTCTATCTCTGTTGAGTCACATGGATCAGTTAGAAACTGGTTGCTTACTTTGTGTCTGAGGGTCCAGTTTCTGCACTGAAGTCTGGAGGGATCGATTCGTTGGACCCATCACTCCTCATAGACGGACAGCTGGATCCTGGAGGTTCTGCTCTGTCCTCCTTTAGATCCCAATCTTCCATCTTCTGGACTTCAGTCAGTCTGAGAGAGAAACCAGAACCAGTCAGTTCCCAGTGGTTCAGGTCCAGTTAGTGTCCTGTAAAGCAGAAAGCTGATTCCCATCATGTGTGTCGAGGACCAGAGGAACCTGATTACAGCAGGAACCATCTGGCTCTGAATGGCAAAAACATTTTTTATTCCAGTTATGCTAAATGCTAATGGAAACTCCAAACAAATCTGTCAGAATATTAATAAACTTCTGGTCAGACTAAAAAGGAAAGAATTGAACATTGACATTAATCAGTTTGTTAAAGACTCTGCTGTATCAGCAGAACAGCTGAACTCTGTCATGATTGGCTTAGAGGACTTAACCCAAATGCAGAACTCCTCTGGAGACGGAATAAAAGTTAAACAATAATATTTATTGGAGAAAACACACAGAGTAATATGGACTGGTTCTGGTACAGGTCCGGGACTGGGATCACTGACATCTGGAGAAATGGAGAGTTTGATTAGCCAGGCAGTTAGATGGTTTGACGAGTGAGTAATTTCTGAATGTACCTTGAAGAGGTTCTGACAGATCCTTGAGATGGGGAAACCGGTTGGGTCCAGAGAATGTGGAACACAAGCAGCAAACTCAGCAGCAGCAGCGTCTAGCTTCTGGCTAGAGAGTCTCAGAATTGGGTTTAGTTTTGCTAGCTCTTCCCTGAGAGCTGAAGGAGGAATCCAGACTGAGATCTTCAGGTTTAGCTTCCTTGGGCAGGCAGGCAGGTTTCAAGGTAAAGCTCATCCAGAGCTTAAGACTTCAGTCAGGCTTTCTGTGAGTAAAGAAGACAGAGGCAGGTTAGAATCCAGTTTCTCTCTAGAGTCTACTGTGATTCACTAGATTAACAGAGGCTTAGGTTTTGCTAACCAAACTTGTGTTGCCATGAAGTATTGTAGTAAGTTCCTGTTCCAGAGCAGCTCATCATGTCCTGGAAGGTCTCCTATGATGGGCTGATGAGCTTCAGGTGCCAAAAGATTTGCTCAGCTCCAGCCCAGGAATCAGGTGTTCCAATCACTTCTGCTGGAGACAGGATGTATAGATCTCCAGATCCCAGGCATGCAACAGTCCCTAACAGAAAACATAAAACAGAAGAGGATCCTCGGCGCCCTCTGGTGGGCAAAGCCTCAGGATCCCAACAAACTCATTCTTCTTAGGCTCAGGGATAGAAACAGCTGCAGGTTTTACTACATCTGAGGAATTCAATGATCCAACAACTAATAATCAAAATTTGGTTTGGAAACAAACAAGCACACAGTTCTGGCTCCAGAGCAAAGTGGAATTAATGCTGAATGGAGAGTCAGTGGGAGAGAGTCCAAGAAGAAACGTCCACTGGGAACCACTTCACCATGAAACTAAACGTCCACAGTGGACCTCTCTCTGACCTCTCTGTTTGCTGCCTGTTTGCTCCTGTCAGCCACCGTAGCATCAAGGCAGGGACTGAAGGAAAGCACTGAGTGCTGGGAAAAAGTCAACTAGAAGCTCCTGGAATGGAAGCAGACTAAAATAAGTGGAGCAATATTATTGAAGCAACAGATGGAGACACGATCAGAAGGTTGTTTTTCAGAGCTGGGAGGCCCTTTAGTTCAGTGAAAGGAACTCTCACATCTGTCAGCTACCAAGACATTTTGGACAATTCAAGCTCTGCACTGGAGGCAGCATGATGCTGCAGCTTCCCTCTCATCAGCACAAACAAGGTCCCTGGAGCTGGAGGACGTCCTGAAGCTTCTTTTCTGCAGCTGAACTTCTCAGCCTAAAGTTCAGTCTGACTTAGTTTCCATCTATCAGAGGTTTATAATGTTTAAACATGTTTCTGTTAAAGTCTCTTTAGATCAGGGCCTGATGTGCTGCTGTTTGAGCTCTTTTAGCCTACTTCGTGTTGCCATGAAGGTTTTATTGTAGTAAGTTCCTGTTCCAGAGCAGCTCATCAGGTCCTGCTGTAAGGTAGACCTATACATCAGCCGGCTGATATTTTGGGGCTGATATTATTGTGTTTTTTTCTTGTATCAACAGAAACGTTCCTGCATTCACTGATTCATCAGTGCATTCAGCAGCCAAGCCTTAAAAACATGCAAAGAGCTGCTTTGCTGCTCCCTCCATTTACTTTCCAATTTCTAATGTTTGATTTGTTATTAAAAGTTTTCCCTCTATACAAATTGAGACTTGTGTAAAGTGTTATTACTGTCATTTTTATTATGTAAATAAGGAAAGAAAAAGCTGTATTGACTTAAAGACAGAAGATATAACAGTTAGACTGATGTTAATTAATCAATAATCAGTATCGGTATTGGCCTTAAAAATCAACAGTAATCTCTGAATAACAATAAATACATAAACTGTGATTGATTCAAGTTAACTGATGATCAACAATGATATCATTATATTTCCACACAGGGCCAGGTTGGTAAGGAGAGCTTCTCCCCTTAATAACTCAGATAAATTATTTTCAAAATGATATTTTCTGTTGCTTTTTTAGGATCTTTGCCTGATATGAGATGATCTGAAACATTTCAGTCACTGTTTTATTTTCTTTATAGTAAGAGCAAAGGCTGTCAGTAGGAACAGAACAACTAAATGGACTCAGACCTGAAAACCAGAACAAACAGATCTGTTCCTTTTTCTAAAACTCTTCTTCAATAACAAGAAGATCCCAGTTTGAGCAAAAGTTAGAACACAAAGCTAAACTATAGAGAACCTAAAGTTAAATGTTATTTGGAAGATTTCAACTTTAAGCTGAAATTAATGAATATAGAAAAAAAAACCTTAAAACTGAAAGAAATATTGATCCTGTTATGGTCAGAAATCCAGACAAGCAGAATAAGATATTTTTAGGTCTTAATGTTAAACTACATCATGAAATTAATGTAAAAACTCACCTCAAAAAGATTGATTAGTTAATGCAAATAAAACTAGAACAACAACAACTATGAAAACTACTACTATTGGTACTGGCTTATCATACTACTACTACTTCTACTAATATTTAGAAAAAATACTTCCACTTCTATCTAATATATTTTTCATTGTTGTTGTATTATTATTATGAACAAATAAAGTCCTAATAAAACATAATTCAGGATCAAATAGACTGTTTATTTCCTCTGTCAACTAATGCATCAGTTCCACTCATATCAATCAGTGTATCCCTGTAGTCTTAAAAGATGACCGTTGTGAATTTAATTACCGACACATAGTGACATTTATCTATTTAAAAAGTCCAAAAGTTCTTAACAGCATTAACTGATATAAAACCATATAAAACAATAGCCCATATATTATATATGGGCTATAGTTTATAACTTATTTCCAACCTCTAAATGGTCTTTTTCTCTCTCTTTCATCAGAGGTGAATGCATGGGGCGTTAATAAGACATTCAATAAATGTTAATCAGCAGCTGGAAAATAAAGAAAATCTCCAGTCTAGATTCTGGAAATAGAGATTCTATCTGATGAGAGGAAACTTAGATGTTTGATCACAGAGTTTACATTTCAGCAACATCCCAACCTTCAAGGGAAGCTGGAGTTTCTCCTGTTTTAACCATTTTTCTGATGTTCAAGCCAGATTCATGATGTTGTCTAAATGACAGAGAGCTGATAATCACTGAGCTCAGATTACAGCTGCTCTCTTTTCTCTCCCCGCTTTAGAGCAAATGTGCAACAGCTCGCAATCATTGCGCATTTTGCGCTACCGATCGCAGAATGTTTCCTCTAATGGAAGATGAGGCTCTGCGCACATCGCATGTTGAACATTTAGGGAGGGGTGGACCTGACAGAAACCACCACAGCAACCTTGGTCTGAACAGAGAGCAGAGGATCTTTGTTCCTCTACAGAACCAGAACCAATCAGCAGAAACACATTTATTGCTGCTGATACCAACCAGAGCAGCAGACCATAGCAGAGATAAAGGAACCCTCTCTGGGAACAGAGAACCAATCAGAGTTCATGTCTCTTTCTCCTCACAGAGAGAAAAACTCACTAAGTAACAATAAAGTTAGAATCTAATGTGATTTTACCTTTAATTTCTGACAGAAAGCTGTTTTAATCCTCCTGTTCTTCAGAGACCAAATGGATCCTGAGCTTCTGCTCCCTGTTCTTTACCTGCTTCAGGTAAACATGAGAACCAGGAAGGACTCAGCCCCTCCCACCCTCATTTACAGGAAGTCAGGTGAGTTTTTCTCTGACTGGGACTGAACATGATGCGTTTAAGGACATTCAGTAATATTCAGGCTCATTTATCTTCAAGGAGACATAATGATGGCCTTTGTTCATAAGCTGATATTTTTTGGAGTGTTGATTAAAACTATTTCATATATATTATAGATTTATTAAACACCTTGAAAACACAGCTGCATTAAATTCATTTATATTACTACGCAGATTATCTAGTTTTTTTTTATCTCTAAGTAAAACTATGCTCTATTGGTCTACTATAAATCGGAATATTTCAGGTTAACTTGGAGTTGTATATTAAAAAACAAAACAAAAGCAAATATTTAAAATAATAATCTAATAAATAGCAGCAGTAGTAAATCCTTTATTGCCAAAATCTTTCCCATTTCCCACAAACCTTATTAAAAGAAAAGCATCAAATGTCCCCTGATCTCAACAAACACAGGATCTGGTTCCTTCTTCCTTCTAAATCAGTTCAGCAACATTTATAGAAAGGTTAGCTCCAAATCTGCCTTTGATTAAAGGTCCATAGACGTTTGTGGTCCTATTTAATGTGGAATTAAAGGGGCTATATTAGTGAAAACGGCCACACACTACAAGAATTAATTGGTTTCTAAAACAATCCTTCAATTGTAGCTTCTAAATGAACTTATTGACCAATCTATGTAAAACTGACCATAATTATAAGGACTGTTTTTATATTCCCTTACTAACGTTTTGCAGATTCCTCACTGTGATCTTGGCCTTGACCATGATCTGTTCTAGCCAATCACAAGCAAGCTCGTTGTAACTTTACAGTCAATCATATGATAAAAATAAGCATGTCTGTGTTTAGAGAGTGATCTGATGTCTCTAAAGGTTAAAGCTCCAAACATCCCTTTAGAGTTAATAGTTTGATAATAGAGAGACACGGATTTGATTCTGTTATTGAAGCACAATTTCAGTTATAAATTATAATTAATCAGATTTGCTAGTTGTTAAACAAACCCAAGTCCAAAGCAGGTTTGAACATCTAAACATTGCTGGTAAATTAATTTAATGATTGTTAATTACTGATCTAAACTTTTAATTGAATTGTTTTTAGCTCAATAATCAAAATTCCCTTGTGTATTTTAGACATCTATTAATTGTGAATCATTCTGTTTACATAACTGATTATTATGGTTTTCATTTTAATTTTAAATTTTAATAAATCAAATAATCTAAATTACACAGCAGAACACAAACCTAACATTAAACATTTAACCAAAAACTGAAACAAACGCTTCAACGTTCTCTAATTAGGACTAATGTGGGAGACTGAATTATTTCTCCATCAGAAATGTCCAGAAAATGAAATCTTTGATCCTAAACTGCTGAAGCTCTTCCTAGTGTGGAACATGGGTCCAAGAGGCGTTCTGTGGTTCTGATGGGTTCTAGATGTTTACTGGGTTACAGACTGTAGGACTAAATCAAAGCAGTGGGTGGGGCTAATCATCTGAAATATTCTGGTTCTTCTGACTCCTTCCCTCTGATGTCCACCGGGCTGACGGTACCGGCCCAGACTGGACTGTAGCAGCCTGCATGCTGAGGCTAACTGGGGGCACTGGGCTCATAGGGGACCAGTTGCTGCAGCCGTCCAGAACCCAGGGAAAGCAGGAAACAGCAGGAAGCTCCTGGTATTTCAGGGACCAGCTTAGAACAAAGATTGATTTTTCTGCTTCAGCTTTTATTCAGCAGCTAAATCAGAATCTGCAGACTTCAGAGTTTCATTCTGGAAACCAGTTCTCCCAGTTCAGCTCAATGGTTCATCTAAAAACAGGCTCTGAGTGTCTGATGACAGCGTTATCTAACAACATGAGGAGGAAGCAGCAGAGCAGGAAAAGAACTGGTACCAGTTCAACAGAACCACTGAAGAACTTCAGCTTTAAAATAGTTGTTAAAAATATTTTCTCCTCTTTCCTCAAATTCAGTTTTTGTCTGAAGAAAAGAGTTCTGGTTCTGGTTCCCTCCACAGTCCACAGAGAGAGAAAACCCACGGAAAGACAGAACCTGCTCCTCCTGATCTAGTTCTAAACTCTACCTGCCTCCCCTGAGGCTCCGCCCCCTGTCAAGGTAAAAGTGCTCACCTGTTAAACATGTTTCGCTCTTCATTCCTTCTCTTTAGATCAACAATAAACTGAGCAGTAAAAAACACTGAGGTCAGATTTTTAAACTTCTGTCATTTTAAAATGTTTTCTCCAGTTTTTCGCTCATTTCCAGTAAACATCTTATTACAGGAAGTAGTTTGGTTTTCTGGAAACCAGTAACTTCCCAGCAGATATACTGGGAGCAGATCTAAGAGCTTTAGATGGACTTTAATCTCTCTTTCTTTCTTCTTTCATTCTGATCCTGTAGAAGCGAATTGTGTTGCCTCAGGTCATCGTGACCTTAAGCTCACAATGATTGATAACACAGAGCAAGCAGTCTGGAAGCCACGTACA
>JAGKQL010000049.1:5318549-5351556 GCA_018398635.1 Cyprinodon brontotheroides
TTGACGAGGGTTGGCCTGTTTGGCTGACTGGATGCTAGCAAGGTTCTTGTGATCTGTCCAAACTAGAACCGGGTGCTCAGCTCCCCTCTAGCCAGTGTCTCCATTCTTCCAATGCCAACTTAATGGCCAGTAACTCACGATCTCGGACGCCGTAGTTCTGTTCTGCTGAAGAGAGCCTACGAGAAAAAAAAAGCACATGGATGGATCTTTTTGGTCTGTGTCGAGTCTCTGGGACAGAACGGCTCCGACGCCAGAATCTGAAGCGTCAACCTCAGGATGAACTGCTTAGAAGGGTCAGGCTGAATGCTGCGGGTGCTCTGGAAAACAAGGATTTCAGCTTTTCAAAAGCAGTTTGAGCTTCGGGAGACCATTGGAAAGTTTTTTAACAGACGTTAATGAGGTTAAGGGTAAAGCTGTTTGGCTATAGTTCCTGATGAACCGGCGGTAAAAATTGGCGAACCCCAAAAATCTCTGAAGCTGTTTGCGATTTTCGCGAACAGGCCACTCCAAAACCGCCTTTATTTTGTCTTCTGAAGGCTTGACCTGCCCGCCCTCGAGCACAAACCCCAAAAAGGGTCACAGAAGGTTTGATCGAACTCACATTTTTCAGCTTTGACGAACAACTTGTTCTCCAATAACCTCTGTAGCACCAGGCGGACATGTCTCTTATGCTCAGATAGGTTCTTTGAATAAATGAGTATGTCGTCAATATAAACGAACACAAACACATTTAGAAAGTCTCTGAGAACGTCATTCACGAGAGCTTGGAAACAGGCGGGGGCGTTAGTTAATCCAAAAGGCATCACCAAGTACTCAAACTGACCTAAGGGAGTCTTGAAAGCAGTTTTCCATTCATCTCTCCCTCTCTGATTCTGAGAGATGATATGCGACAACGAAGGATGTGCCAGCTTGGTAAAAGACTGCTTAGCCCCCAGAACAGGCTCACAAAAGGCAGGGAGGGCAGAGGGTACTTGTGCTTGATTGTGATTTGGTTCAAACCTCTGTAATCGATGCATGGTCTTAATGAACCATCCTTCTTGCCTGAAGTAAAAAGAACCCCGGTAACCCAGAGGAAGAAGACGGATCGAATAATTCCAGCAGCTAAAGACTGCGTTAATATACTTCTCCATGGTTTCTCGTTCGGGCTTGGAGATGTTGTATATGGGGACGGCTGCTGGGTAACGGTGCTGCAGGTAGTAACTCTATAGCACAGTCATATGGTCTATGTGTGGTGGAAGGGACGTAGCACTGACCTTTGAAGGCCAGGAGCCAAGTCATGGTACTCACGGAGGGAACTGAAGAAAGGTCAGGAGAGTCCATCTCCCCCCCACCTCTAGGGAGCCCACCACAGCGGCTGCCGCACGAAGGCATGTTTCATGACATAACGTAGACCAAGATTCCACGTGACGGTCGGACCAGTTAATACATGGATTGTGTTTCTCCAGCCATTTGAATCCGAGCACCAGGGGAGAAGATGCGGAGGGAAAAACAAAAAATGTGATGGATTCACGATGGTTACCTGAGAGTAGTAGCTCGAGGGGTTGAGTTAAAATAAGGTGGCTTGGTGGAGTCTTGCATCATCACTTGCTGGGGTTTCTGAGAGGTTGAGAAAGTGGAATAGTTTCAATCTTCAACTGTTGAGCGAGGTTGGAATCAATGAGGTTCCGTTCACAGCCTGAATCAATAAATGCAGAAGGAGAGGTTCTGATTATCAAAAAACAAAGTGGCTGGAAGCATCAGTCGAGGAGATTTCTTAGAATTAGTTTGGCCCGCCAGACTCCTCAGATCCTCTGGCGGGCCCAGGCTTTTGACTTAGCCGGGCAGGAAGCAATGAAGTGTCCACTCTCACCACAATAAATGCAGAGTTTGCTCAAAAAACGTCTTTGTCTTTCTTCTGGAGTAAGCCGAGTGTGTCCCACCTGCATGGGTTCAACTTCCATATCTCCAGAATGAGAAGCCTGAACAGGCAGAGGGAGGGACTGAGCCTTAGGTCGCGACTTGGACAACTGTTCTGTGGGAGGAGAAAAAACAGTCACATTAATTGGAGCAGAGGCAGAGGAATGAGATCCTAGACTTCTTGGCTTGGAGCTGTTTCTGGCTCTGATTCGGTTGTCCAATCTAATGGTTAACTTAATTAATTCCTCAAGGGAAGCTGGTTCGTCGAGAGTTGCAAGTTCATCCTTAATATTTTCATTTAAGGCCATAAAATAAGCCCCCTTTAGAGCGCTTTGGTTCCATCCGGAAGCTGCTGCCTTAACCCGGAAGTTGATTGAGAAATCGGCCACAGAAGAATTTCCTTGTTTTAAACTGAATAGGGCACGAGAGTCAATTGTTTGGTCCGACTCCTGGTTAAAGACCTGAGAAAATTCAGAAATAAAGTCATCATAACGGCAGTTGAGACTTTCTTCAGAGGGGAATCTGGCCTGAGCCCACTCCAAAGCTCTTCCTGTAAGTTGAGAAAGAATAAAGGTTATTCTTTTATAGTCCGTGGAAAAACTGTTGGGTGAATTTTGAAAAAGTATCCGGCACTGGAATAAAAATCCCTTGCAGTCCTTCATATTACCGGAGAATCGCTCAGGAAGGCATGGGCGGAACTCAGGTGATGTCACGGCTGGTGACCTCGGAGGGGGAACCGGACCCGGAAATGGTTGCGCTGCTGGCGTGGCGTTAGCACTGTTAAGTGCTGTAGGTGAGGAAGAGGCTGTGGATAGGACAGGGCAGAGAGCGGATGACCTGGGGAGGTCAGAAAAGGATGCAGAGTGCAGTCCTGTGCAGGATGCAGAGCTTCTGCAGGTGAACCCTGATAGTGAGCCAGATGATCAGATGGAATCCACTCATGGCCATAATGATTCTGATTCTGATAGTTTCTCTATCGCAGACAGCTACTTTCAGAGTGTTGATTTGTATTCTCTGGAGGAAATCAATGGTTTCCTAGATGACACCTTTGGAAAAAAAGTTAATGTAAAAGATTATTTTCCTGATGTGGATAAATTTATTGAATCGGTCACTACTTTGCAGAGAGTTGTTGGTTATGATTTACTGGACAGCAAGAAACGTTTTCGTCTTAAGAAGCACGTCACTGGTCTAAGGAAAACTCTTAAAACAACAAAGGGTAAAATGTCAAAGAAAATGAAACTTTAACAAACAGTAACATGATTGCACAACACTGGGTGTTTCAATTCTGTTGGTTTTCCCTACTGGTCTGTCTCTATTCTCCTTATATGCAGGGTCTAAGAGTGGCCTCTTTAAACATAAATGGGGGTAGAGATGGAAAAAAAAGGGCTATATTAACAGATATTATCACACAGAAAAGACTGGATGTAATTTTCCTACAAGAAACACACACTGATAGCACGAATGAAATAGATTGGGGCTTATGGTGGGGAGGGCAGCATGTCCTTAGCCATGGGACAAATCTAAGTGCTGGAGTTGCCATTCTGTTTTCTTCTAAGTTAAATGTAACTGTTATTTCCAGCACAGAAGTGGTGAAGGGCAGAATGCTTATGGTGAGAGCTGAAGTAGAGGGTTTCAGCTTCATTTTCATTCATTTATATGCACCAAACCAAGGCTCTGAGCGGGAAAAAACTTTTAAAATACTGAAGGAAGAACTAAATAATATTGGTACAGGAGAGTTTATTGTATTGGGTGGTGACTGGAACTGCTGCACTGATTTTACATTAGATAGGACCGGAGAGGAGCCACATGTTCAGTCCTCCTTGTTTCTGTCTCAAGTATTAACAAAAACCGATTTGGTTGATGTGTGGAGGATGAAACACCCTTCTGATAGGCAGTACACTTGGGTCAAAATATCAGATGGGAGAGTAAGTGCAGCGCGTTTTAATGTTAAATTATTAAAGGATCCTACTTTCTGTGAAAATTTTAAATTGTTTTGGGCCTACTGGAGATCCCAGAAAGATGATTTTCTTTCCCTGGCTCAGTGGTGGGAGGTAGGAAAAGCTCAGGTTAAAGTTTTTTGTCAGGATTATACAGTTGGTGTCACTACAAAAACCAAGAGAGCTGTGCAGGAGTTAGAGGACCAGATAAGGAACTTGGAAAATGCCTTAAAAGAGAATCAGCAAAATGATCTTTTACGATCAAAAAAGGGGGAGCTCAACTCTTTCCTGCAGGAGAGAGCAAAAGGAGCTTTAGTCCGAGCACACTTCACCAGACTACAGGACATTGATGCACCAACCACCTTCTTTTTTAACCTGGAGAAGTCAATTACTTCAAAAAAACAGATGATGTGTCTCCGTCTCCCGGATGGGAAGGTGACCACAGACCCAACGGAGATGAGGAGGCATGCCGTGGACTTTTACACTGACTTGTTCAGGGCGGACGGCTGTGATGTGGATGCTGCTGCGGAGCTTCTTCAAGGACTTCCTCAGTTGGATCCAGGAGATCGGGAGGCTCTGGGTTTGGAAATAACTCTGGATGAACTGACTGCTGCTGTGTCTCAGATGACGTCTGGAAAGGCTCCGGGAATAGATGGTCTGCCTTCAGACTTTTTTAAACATTTCTGGACCATCATGGGACAGGACCTTTTGGATGTTTTTAAAGAGCGTCTTATGAAAAAGACACTTCCAGCTTCTTGTAGGCGTGCAGTTCTTTCTTTGCTCCCTAAGAAGGGAGATTTAGCCCTTTTAAAGAACTGGAGACCAGTAGCTCTTTTATGTACGGACTACAAGATTCTTT
The DNA here is from genome assembly GCA_018398635.1 of Cyprinodon brontotheroides. Lineage (NCBI taxonomy): Eukaryota > Metazoa > Chordata > Actinopteri > Cyprinodontiformes > Cyprinodontidae > Cyprinodon > Cyprinodon brontotheroides. The sequence goes on from JAGKQL010000049.1 coordinate 5,323,242, forward strand.
CAAAAGTCTTATCAAACAGACTGAAAACTGTTATTGATTTTCTAATTGGTGCAGATCAATCATATTGTGTACCTGATAGGTCTATGTTTGATAATTTGTTTTTAATGAGAGATGTTTTTGATATTTGTAAAATTTATGACATTAATGTTGGTATCATATCCATTGACCAGGAGAAGGCCTTTGACCGAGTGGATCATGATTTTCTTTTTACTACCTTACAGGCTTTTGGTGTTGGGGAAGGTTTTCTGTCTTGGGTAAAGCTGTTGTATCGAGATGCCTGTGGTGTGGTGAAGGTGGGTTGAGTGTTCCAGTGCCAGTTAGGAGAGGGATCAGACAAGGCTGCCCCATTTCAGGCCAGCTTTACAGTATTGCCATTGAGCCTCTCCTCTGTCGGTTGAGGAGTAGACTGCGTGGTCTCTCCCTGCCAGAGTTGGCTAACATGCCCCCTGTTATTGTATCAGCATATGCTGATGATGTAAACATATTTATTTGTAATGAGGGAGACGTTCAAGAGTTACAAGAAAGTTTGTCCTTGTATGGAAAAGCTTCCTCTGCTAAGGTGAACTGGGGAAAAAGTGAGGCTTGTTTAGTGGGGGAGTGGGGTGTGGGGAGCATTCCTTGTCTTCCTGGTAACCTTAAGTGGGGAAAAAGGGGTATAAAAAGTCTTGGAGTTTTTATTGGGAATGAGGATTTTCAGAGACAGAACTGGGAGGGAGTGCTGGAAAAGGTAGAAGCCAGGTTGTCTAAATGGAAATGGTTGCTACCTCACCTGTCCTATAGGGGAAGAGCTCTGATAGTGAATAACCTGGTTGCATCATCTCTGTGGCACAAGCTCATCGTGTTGGTGCCTCCATCAGGCCTACTGAAAGAAGTGCAGCGGCTCCTGGTTGACTTTTTCTGGTCTGGTCAACACTGGCTGAGGGCATCGGTCTTGTATCTCCCTGTGGCAGAAGGAGGACAAGGACTTGTAGACATTCTGTCCAGAACCGCGGCTTTCAGACTGCAGACGGCACAGAGGCTGTTGTATGGCTGCAGTCGCTGCTGGTTATCCCCTGCTCGACTGCTACTTAGGTGTGCTGGACGGCTTGGACTGGATAAGCAGTTATTTCTGCTAAGACCATCTGAAGTTGACCTGACAGGACTCACACCTTTCTACACGTCGGTGATTAATGCCTGGCAGACACTGAAGGTCACAAGGAATCAGGACTCTGGGCCAGGGATGTGGATCTATGAGGAACCACTGTTTCACAACAACTTCTTTAGAAACGCTACTTTTTCTTCTGCTACATTAAGGACAAAATTTGTTGAGGCCGGCATTACTAAACTGGGCCACCTCACCAAAACATCCCTGGAAACGCTCAGTGACATTACAAGCATCCAGTCTTACAGAGTGCTGAATAGGATTATGGAGGAAGTCTGGCAGTCCCTGTCTGAACCAATGAGAAGCTTTGCTAGGAATCACGCTGGCCAGTGGAAGGATGACGGTGTGTATATTTTTCCCTCTCTGAGTGTCTGTCCAGCTACTGAGGAGCAACAGGAGAAGAGTGGTTTTCTTCTCAGCATGAAAACACCAGAGCTGGGTATTTTCAGCTCCTGTGGGAGGAAGCAGCTGTACTACAACTGTGTGAAAGTGCTGAATTTTCACTCTCTGGCTGGAGTGAAGGAGTCAAAATGGTGTGAGGTATTTGCCTCAGACGTTACCCCTAAAGGCAGGATGGAGGGTCCTGTATAAACCCCCTGTTGAGAAAAGGATGGCGGACCTTCAGTGGAGGATTATACATGGAGCAATAGCCACGAACAGACACAGAGCTCACCTGGATCCAGGCACTGGGGAGGGCTGTCCGTTCTGCACTCACAGGGAAACGTTAGATCACTTAGTGGTGGGTTGTCCTCGGCTAGTTGATCTTTTTAAAGTTTTGAAAGGATGGGTGGAAGCTTTGGGGGAGGTTTTTTTTCTTCCTCTGTTTGTTTTTGGACCCAGATACACAGTGAGGAGAAAACTGAAATTAGTTTTAATAAATTTTTTGTTTGGGGTGGCTAAACTAGCCATTTGGAGAACCAGGAAGAATCAGATGCTGGGTCAGGGTTGGACAGATGTGGTGCAGAGCCTGAAAGGTCTGGTTGCAGCTCGTCTGAGAGTGGAGCATGCTTTCTACAAACTGACTAATAATCTGGAGGCTTTCAGTGCTCTGTGGGGGACTAGACATGTTTTATGTTCAGTAGAGGAAGATGGCTCACTGGTTCTTAATATTTAACGTGTGTGTGTTTTTTTGTATGGTAATGGTTGTTTTTTTATTGTGATGATGGAAACAGACTATGTTTTCCTGATGTAAAGTAAATAAACAACTCTCTCTCTCTCTCTCTCTCTCTCTCTCTCTCTCTCTCTCTCTATATATATATATATATATATATATATATATATATATATATATATATATATATATATATATATATATATATATATAGATATATATACATATATATGGTCATAAAATTAGAATATCATGAAAAAGTAGATTGATTTCAGTAATTCCATTTAAAAAGTGAAACTTGTATATTATATTCATACATTACATACAAACTCATATATTTCAGATGTTTATTTTGTTTAATTTTGATGATTACAAATGACAACAAATGAAAATCTCAAATTCATCATATCAAGAAAATTAGAATATTGTGAAAAGGTTCAAAATTGATGGCCCCTGGTGCCACACTCTAATCAACTAATTAACTCAAACCACCTGCAAAAGCCTTTAAATGGTCTTTCAGTCTAGTTCTATAGGCTACACAATCATGGGGAAGACTGCTGACTTGACAGTTGTCCAAAAGCGACCATCGACACCTTGCACAAGGAGGGCAAGACACAAAAGGTCATCTCATCGCTAAAGAGGCTGGCTGTTCACAGAGCTCAGTGTCCAAGCACATTATTAGAGAGGCGAAGGGAAGGAAAAGATGTGGTCGAAAAAGTGTACAAGCAAGAGAGAATAACCGCACCCTGGAGAAGATTGTGAAACAAAACCCATTCAAAAATGTGGGGGAGATTCACAAAGAGTGGACTGCAGCTGGAGTGAGTGCTTCAAGAACCACCACACACAGACATTATGAAAGACATGACGGTTTCTGCTGTCGCATTCCTTGTGTCAAGCCACTCTTGAACCACAGACAGCGTCAGAAGCGTCTTGCCTGGGCTAAAGAGAAACAGGACTGGACTGCTGGTGAGTGGTCCAAAGTCATGTTCTCTGATGAAAGTAAATTTTGCATTTCCTTTGGAAATCAAGGTCCCAGAGTCTGGAGGAAAGAAGAAGAGGCACTTCATCCACGTTGCTTGAAGTCCAGTGTAAAGTTTCCACAGTCAGTGATGGTTTGGGGTGCCATGTCATCTGCTGGTGTTGGTCCATTGTGTTTTCTGAGGTCCAGGGTCAACGCAGCCACATACCAGGAAGTTTTAGAGCACTTCATGCTTCCTGCAGCTGACCAACTTTTGGAGATGCAGATTTCATTTTCCAACAGGACTTGGCACCTGCACACAGTGCCAAAGCTACCAGTACCTGGTTGAAGGACCATGGTATCCCTGTTCTTAATTGGCCAGCAAACTCTCCTGACCTTAACCCCATAGAAAATCTATGGGGTATTGTGAAGAAGAAGATGCAATACACCAGACCCAACAATTCAGAAGAGCTAAAAGCCACTATTAGAGCAACCTGGGCTATCATAACACCTGAGCAGTGCCACAGACTGATCGACTCCATGCCACGCCGCATTGCTGCAGTAATACAGGCCAAAGGAGGCCCAACTAAATACTGAGTGCTGTACATGCTCATACTTTTCATGTTCACTTTTCCTTTGTTTTTATTGGTTGGCCAACATTTCTATAAATCCTTTGTTTTCATAAATTACCAATACAACTGTCTGCGTTTCACCAGCAACTGAATTTGAGAATTGGAAATTGTTGGGAGCTGGAGAAATTCCACCTTTCTCCAGCAGAGTCCGCCGTGGATCCTCTGAGGGAGCCTCCTGCACAGCTGCAGCTCGTCTAGATCATCAGAGGATCCACTATTTAAGCTGTCTTCAGACCTTGCCTCAACGCCGCAGTGTTGTTCCAGTTGGTCAGCGCTTAAGCCTAGATCCTCAGAGTAATTCTATGACTTTTGAATCCAGCTTGGATTCTAACCCCTGTGTCTGTTTTCCAGTAAACCTGTGCCTCCTCTGTGAAAGCTCTGGAAGAGCTAACCTGCCGAGCCGACCCTCTGAGCCAAACCTGAAGATTCACAGAGAACCTCCAAGCAGCTCTGGACTAGAGCTGGGAAACCCAAAGCCAAGGTCTGTTCTAAGTAGACGTGAGACGCTGAAGCTGCTACGGACTCTGCTGATGAACTCTTTCTCCAGAACACACAGTGACTCTCCCAAAGCTAACCTCGAGAACCCTCAAGGTACAATCAGTAGACTTCTGGAAATCAAACCTCTGTTGGCAACGCTAACTGAACTGTCTCTCACGCAGACTCCGGTGAACCTGAATCCAGGTCCCGAACCTGAACCAGAATATTCAGTGTGCTTGTGCATAATAAAACTGTTAAACTTTCATCCTTGTGTCCGTCAGTGGTGTTCTGCATTCTTGGGTCGCTTTCAGTGAACCCATCATGACAGAAATTGGCATTCAAACATAACTTTAGTCCCCATAATGTTCCTCTGTGAAATAACAGAGTTATTTTATACCAGAAAAGGTCTGTGTTTATGGAAAACTGGATGGAGAAGGGAATCTGGTCAACTAGTCATTTATTGGATGATAATGGCAATACATATGCATATGAAGCTTTAATTCAATAATATCATCTAAGCTGTACAAAAAAAGATTATGAAAAAATGATGAAAATAATACCAAATGTATTTATTCAGCTCATAAAAAACAATTATGATACAAAGCAAGTGATTTAATGACAGAATATTGTAATAAATGGTTAAAATTTACTAGACAAAAATTGCAATAATAAGTTTTTAAGACAACATTTAGTAAAACAGACAAACCCTGGACTGGTTAGAAGGAAATTTATGGATAACTATGAAAAGACAGACCAAATAAATTAAATGTCAAAGTTTTTAAAATTGGAGCTCCCATCAAAATATAAAGAAATGCATTTCAAAACTCTACGTGATATTTATCCCTCAAATGATCTGATCAGAAATAGATTTAAATTGAATGTGGTAACTGCTATATATGTAACGAAACCGAAACAACAGAGCACCTTTTCTTTCTCTGCCAACCTATCAAAATATTGTGGGAATATTTGCACACACTACTGACTAGTAAACTCATAAACATAGCCCCCTTCTCATCACAAACTGTCTTATATGGCTTTTTATCTGAAAACAAAAGAGATGAATATCTCATTAATAGCATTATCATCACATCACATTTTATATACATAAATGCAGTTTTGGAAAAGCTAAACCGATATGGTCTGTATTTAAAAAGGAGATCCATCTTCTAACCCTTTCCTTGGACAAAATTCAACCAAAAGCAAAAAGTTTGTCATATCACCTCTCTAATTTATTTCAGCCCTCCCTCCATACAAATTAAAGAATAATGCTTACTTTTTTTGTTTGTTTTTTTTGGTGTGTGTTTGTATTTTTTTTTTTATTTATTCATTTATCTTTCATTATAATTCTGTTATATTCGACATGTGTAATTATAGATATCTTTGGTATAATTTTTTTTTCACTCTTTCTGAAGTGTATTGTATAAACTAAACATCTGTTTACCTCGCAACGTGAAAGAAAAGAATAAAAATATTAAGATAGTGTTAGGAGGTATGATTGACTATAAGTTGTGTTTTTTTATACTGTGTTGTTTGAGTTTGTCATTGTTACTGTTCCAAATAAAGTTATATATAAAAAAATGCTTCTCTGACGTCACAACAGGTGTGCTCAGAGCAGTCCGGCAAAACATGATTAAACCAGGTTTATCTGCATTTTATTAGTTTCTTTTTTTAGATTATGTACTATATAAAACAATGTTAAGTCGAAAGGAAAGCCTGAAACTTAAAAAGACTGGATTTATGTTTAAATCCAAAGCCGAAAAATTTTGCTCCCGGAAGTAGCGTGTCATATCATTTCCGGTGGAGAGCGGGAACAGCCTAGTGATAAAACGGAAAGGATTTAAAGGCATTTATTTTCCTATGAAATACAATTTTAACTTTTAACACATTATAGTTTAGTACACTTAGTATTTTAGGGAAGGGAAAACTCAATTAAGATGGTCTTTTAAGAAATAAAATCGAGGGTGGCCCGGATGTAGATATGGTTGCGCATGCGCAAATGTGCTGCTGAAAAATAATCATTCCAATAGTAGACCAGACCTTCTATTGGAGATTCAGTTAATACTTTATAGAATTCAGGCCATGGGATTAATTGTCATTTTTACATGGGTTCCATCTCATATAGGAGTAATAGGAAATGAATTGGCAGACAGATATGCAAAACAAGCTTCAAAAAACAGTTACATTGAGATACTGATTCCATTGTGCTTTGGTTTTGGGGTTGGAGAGGCATTGGCTGGTGGTATGAGTGATGTGACATTGGAGCCAGTGTGGTCAAAGGCAGGGGATAGTAAGCTGGATGAGGGTTACATGGTTGTTGGTTTACTGTTGAGTTGAAAGTTTTGGGGTCAGCAGGATTTGATTTTGGTAAAAGGCTGGTTACAGATAATTCAGAAAGACTTTTGAGAAAACCAGAATAATCAAATTTAACAATCTGAGATGGTCCTGGCTTGTCTTCAACCGAAGGAAAATTCTCAACTTTAGCAGGTAGAGATGTTTCCTGCTGGGCTTCTACTGAAGAAGACATTTCAACTTTAGCAGGTAGAGATGTTTGCTGCTGGGCTTCTACCAGAGATGGCAAAAGTACTCACTTTCCGTGTACTTGAGTAAAAGTACAGATACTTGTGTTAAAAAATACTCTGGTAGTAAAGTGGTGGTACTGATTAAAACTTCTTTACTCAAGTAAAGTAACAAAAGGAGTACAGGCTTAATAAATTTACTTAAAGAATATAAAAGTAAAAGTAGAAACCACTTTTTCATGCCGTTGCCTACATTTTAAATGGATGTGTCTGCCAATAGGACTAGATCTCCTCGCTGGGTTCATTTTTCAATCATCACAAATTAGTCTATGCTACTATGCTAACGCCACCGCATACACCAAGCTGCAATGATTTTGCGCCAATGAATACCGCCCGAATCTGTCGATTCATCTTTGTAGTGATGGCGTCAAATGCAAGCGTAGATTCCCATCCAATTAAGATTGAATTTGGTATTGATAGCGTGAAAAATAATAATGGTAACTCCATTGAAAATGATTCAAAACTAAAGTAGCAGAGACAATTTTTTAAAATGTAAGGAGTAGAAAGTACAGATATTTGTGTAAAATGTAAGAATTAGAAAGTACCAGAGTCACCATAAAAATAAGTAGTAAAGTAAAGTAAAAAATATCAGAAAAATCTACTTGAGTACAGTAAGGAAGTATTTGTACTTCGTTACTTCCCATCTCTGGCTTCTACTGAAGAAGAAATTTCAATTTTAGCAGGTAGAGATGTTTTGGGGTTCGCAGGATTTGATTTTGGTAAAGGGCTTGTTACAGATAATTCAGAAAAACTTTTGAGAAGACCAGAATAATCAAATTTAACAATCTGAGATGGTCCTGGCTTGGCTTCAACCGAAGGAAAATTCTCAACTTTAGCAGCTAGAGATGTTTCCTGCTGGGCTTCTACTGAAGAAGACATTTCATCTTTAGCAGGTAGAGATGTTTGCTGCTGGGCTTCTACTGAAGAAAACATTTCAACTTTACCAGGTAAAGATGTTTCCTGCTGGGCTTCCATTGAGGGGGAAATATCAAGGCCGGTTGAGGTATTTTCTTGCCCCTTGGTTGCAGGTTCGGTTTTCTCTTCAAGTTTCCTCTTCATGACCAATGGGAAAAATAATTGCATTGTAGTCGACTTGTCTGTTCAGGTCAACAATATCTAACCATGAAAGTTTGGCTTCAAAGGCTTTCTGTTCACTAACAATCTTTTGTTGCTCCATGTCTAACTTACAACAAATTGTCTTTTCTAACTGGAAAAGTTGTAAAATGTGGGATAAATATCTCGCTGATATCAGCTAAAACGAACAAGCTCTCTCAAAAGAGGTCTGTCTCGAACAAAGGCTGGAGAATGTTTGGAACAGAATTATGCCTGCTATTTGTTCCTTCTGATTGTTCCTTCCCACTTATTGTTGTTCACTTTTTATTTTTCTGACTCTAACTAGTCCCGCAGTTTTCAACCCATTTCAACAATTTTGGTATCAAAACATTCAGCTTGTACAGGAGAATCCCTGCTATGTCTTTTGGTAAAGATACTCTTTTTGTAGTTTTCGCAATATTCAGCTTTTTTCTGCGTCTCTTTTGTCCCATTGAAATGCATGTAGAATTCTTACATTTCAGCAAATTTCAGCTAAAACTTCATCATCTTTGACCTTTAACTACTTCAGCATACTTTCAGCTAGAAACACCGTTCAACTTTAAAATGTTTTCGTATCTTCTGCTATTACTGTTTAACCCGGCTTTTTGCTAATTTTTACAGTTTTGCTTCAGTAAAGCTTCAAACTTTAAAAGAAAATGTAAAGATTTTCAAATTTATAATGGAAGTCTATGGGACGGAATTCTTCAACTGCTAGACTGCGTGCTCTAGCTTTTGAGCTGTTCTTGTTTTTCCAAACAAATTCTTCTCACTCCCTCATTTTTCACTCAATTGAAATAAATTTTACATCAAAACGTAGGCATTTTTGTCAGGATTCAGGAAGTGTAACTCTCATTTGTGTGGCATTTACAGTTTTCCGACAGTTTGCCTGGCCCAAACTGCGAAGAAGTCCACACTTCCCCAATAGATATCCAATCAAAGACTTTCCAAAAATCACAGACAAAATCCAAAACGATACATATTTTCGTATCGCTCCCATTTCTAAATTGTTTGATGTACAAGCACCCGAAACTTGGTATAGACCATCCTCAGATCTTTCTAGCACTCATATTGAAGGAATTTTTTCAATATCATTTATGGCTTAGCTGTTTAGCTGACTTGTTCGGGCATAGGAAAACGCTCATTCTGAGAAAATCCCTCATACTCAGAAAAAACACATTTTACATCATCACCGTGGCCAAATAGTTTTTAGTAGAAAACGAAAGTTAAGGCACAGTTGAAGCCTAAGGATGGCCGACGCCAACAGTGAAAGAAGTTTTTTAGAATACCTTTTACGGTTTTGGCTCAACCGCTCATTTTGTTCGGAGGGAAAGTTTTGCTTTTGAGAGCTCTGCTCTACCATGGAGCTGCATGTTATTTAATGAGACCAGCAGGAGTGACAAACCTTTTTATTTCTCCTTCCCATTAAGGTTGTGAATGAGCTACAGTCATGAAAGTTACCCCAATCGGAGACAAAGGATAGCTGTCGCTTAGACTGAAATAATTTTTTAGATACCATTTACGGTTTGTCTTCAGCACTTGTTTGTTTGAGCTGATATTCCCATTCAAAAAGCCTGAGAACAAAGGAACGAAAGTGAAGTGCATGTCTCTGTCACTGACAGGCTCGTTAAGCGTCGTCAAGGTAACTGAGCTTGAAAGGGATTTTACCTCTGCCACTTTATTATTTTATTTTTTTACAGTGTCCTGTCTGGCAATGTGGCAATAAGAATAATTGTCTTGATGCGAAAAAGAGCCCAACAGATTTTACTTTCACAAGTGTAGGGCAATTGCCACTTTAAACAGCACATTTTCAGTGGCGGCTGGTGAAAAATATTTTTGGTGGGGCTGATATAGCCTAGTGTATATCTCCAACTAATCCAGAATAAGAATTCAAATAAAAAATTGGACAATAAATACAATTTAACAGTAATAATTTTATTTACTATATAATAACAGTAACAGTGATGATTTGGGTCACTGTGACGGGGTTCTTTGGCCTCCAAGAATCCAGGCTCAGTCGGGTTACCGGTGTTGGTGATTTATTGTGCTCAAAAACTCAAAACAGGGTGCAAAAAAAGAAACTAGATACTCTGGGCCTCAGCCTCCCTCCAGTTACCAGCAATGTAACAAAGAAACAGAAACAAAAATGGCCGCTCTTCTTCCCAAAGCCCTCACTAAATAGTTTAAGCCCCTCAGGCTCTTATTTCTGATTTCTTCTCATAAATCAGTTTTGTCCATATATTACCTCCACAAACAATTGATATACAAAAACAAATAATTTTACAACTTAAATTCCTTTACACAGATTCATTAACTTATTTAATTACACCAAATTTTCTTTAAACATAAAATAAAAGAAAAATAATCTGACAAACATTAGCGAAAGTCACGTGTTGGTGACGCTACTTCCGCGATTCCAACAACTCTGGCGTTTTAACCGCTACTGAGCGCTGCCTCGGTTTGGAACCCAGCAAAGACGCCGCCAGACTGAAGATGACAACTCCCCGTAGCATACACATTACTCCCCACGGTTAACCCCACTGAAATGTTAAGTGTGCACCTCAATACGCCAGCAGGTAACCAGGAACAGCTTGTGTGTTTTAAGTTCATGGACCGCTACTGTAGGGCTCAGCGCTGAGTGTATTGGTCCTCACAAGCACAGTATAACAGGTATGTGTGTGTGGCACGCAAAGTTAGAGGTTATTTTAAGTGACGAGGTGGATTCGCCACAGTCACAATAACCATGACATGAAATGTTCATATCCTACAACAGGGATGTTCTTCTGGCAAACGGGTAGATAAAAAAGGATCTCACCCGAATTTGGTGGAAGCTGCACCTCGCTCGCTACGTTCGCCATCGTCCCTCTAATTGTCTGCACCTGCACGCATTCGGTGCAGAAGCCTGTTAAAGGGCAGTATTATCAGCAACCCAAGACCAAAAAATTCTGAGACGCTGATTGGCCATTAAATTATTAAATTGACCTAGCAATAGTAAATGATTGGCAGATTCTCTGAACATGTGGGGCAGTCTGATCAGCATTTGTGGAAATCCACAAATGAATGACAGTAGGTAGGGAAATGTAGTTTATATAATTTGTTTTGCTTATACGTACACACTCTAGAGAGTAAAACTAACATTTATGTATTTGTAAAAATATATTTTACATTTCTCTGTTCTTATCAGGGAGGGTGGTGCCCCAGCGCCCCCTATGGGCGGGCCACTACTGCACATTTTGATCTAATGGAGGGAGACAACACTGATTTAACATTTGAAGTGGATACAATATGACTACTGGCCATGACCCCTTCCCTTCACACGCCAACCCTGATAGACTTTTCAAAATAAATAAGACTCCGGGACCCTACACAAAATAAAAGCCCCTTACATTAAACTCATATTTTTTTTCCCAGCATATGACTCAACATTATGACCCAAACTCAACCACTTTTTAAAATTAGACTCTAGGGGGTTTTCAAAACACACCCCACAGCAAATTTCAAAATAAAAGCCTCCCATTGCCACTTCACTTTGGACAAGGGGGAATTTTCAAGCCCCGCCTGTCCCCATCGCCCCAACACAATGCTAATGAAATATGAAACAATCTTAAAATGTTCCAATTTTATTGAAGTAACAAGTAGTATCTAAATACAAACTATCTACATCAAATAACAGCAAGCTCAAAAATAAAGAAAATAAAAATGCAGCTGTGTCAAAATTTGTATCAAGCTCAAAGATAGAAAAAATTAAAGTGCCACTCTGCAATCTGTTAATAAAAGAAAAGAAGTGAAATCCATCTGGCAAGACAGGTCTATTTATCCCTGCATTAGTGGCTGCAATGAGCCTGTTTTGCATTGCACAGTTTCTCAAAACGGGGTTGCAGGCTTGATACTGCCAACATGCTCAATGTTCAGCTGAGATCTGTATTTTGTTTTCAGTGAAGCAACAGCTGAAAAGCCCATCTCACAGAGATATGATGTGGCAAAGGGAAGAAGAATGCACACAGCTCTCTGCCCGATGAGTGGATACTCCCTCTCCACTCCAAACCAGAAACATGAACATGTGGCTGTGTGAATCAAACGCCGTTATTCATTTAAGATAAAATATTTCAAATTCAGTTATTTATGATCAACCTGCGCCGTCAATCCCGGCGCATGTGCGCTTTATTTGCAGTCTGGACGCTGAGGGTAAACATGCTGTGTCCCTTACTGCAGCGCTGAGAGGGACTCCTGCGATAGCGGGGGAGAACGGGGTTGGGAGGGAGGAGGCGCCCCACGGCAGCACCTGCCGCTGGAGGACAAGAAAAGGAACGATACGTGCTTTTAAGAGTCTCCAAAAGTCGCTAGATTTGTCGCTAGTCGCTTTTTTGAAAAAGAGTCGCTGGAGGGGTCTGAAATATAGCGACAAAGTCGCTGAGTTGGCAACACTGGGGCGCGAAAGTTTATTCCGTTACAAATAATATGCTGACGTCACGTCAATCATTATTTTGGCACTTCAGTTCCAGGTGAAATTTTTCTCATATCTAATGTTCTTTTAATTAGACTGCATGTAGGCTAGTAATGATTACTTTGTGGGTTTGATTGGTCTAAAAAGCGGCAACATACAGCTATAAGGACAGTTTGCTCTCACACGTTCTACATTTTATACTCACACACACACACACACCGGAACTTGGCGCGCCCCACCTGTCACGTCTCAATTCCCCACCAGTGGGTCGCGCCACACACTTTTACCCCAGAGCGAATTTCACAATAAAAGTCTCCCATTTACGCTCTAATACAGCATCTATTCACCCAATAACATGGATTTCATAACAACTGATTTCATATTTAGAAATGGATTCTATATCACTGCTGGGCATGACCCTTCCCTTGACACACATCCATGATAGACTTTCGAAAATAACGACTAAAGGGACTCTACAAAATAAAAAAGCCTCTTCCTTACACACACTCATTCATTGTGCCGTATGGCTGGCTCGTAGCTATGACCCAAACTCAACCAATTTCTTCAAATTATACTCTACAAGGCCTGTTGACCACACACCTCAGTGCATATTGCTTCTTAACCAGGTTCTAAGATTTACACTGAATAAAGATCTGTTAACCTCGTAACATGCAGCATCTAAGCTTGTGCCAACAGTGCTTTCATCAACAGAGCGGCTCGTAACATGCAGGTTAGATTTTTTGATAAACTCAGCTCCTTAAGTGGTATGAGCTCTCATTCTATAAGCTTCTCTCTCTCTGTCCTTCCTTTGCTACTCATGGTCAGTCTTGCACATAGGTTTATAGGATTTTCAATCCTCTAAGGATGACACTGTTTTCTTTATGCTTGATCAACCAACACATTTTAAATAATTTCCCAAATTGTTTTGCCAAGTCTTGACATTTCCACATATGATTTCAAAAATTTTGATACTTATTCAATAACATCTTAACATTTTATTTCCCATCCTTAAGCTACTATATTTCTTCAACCAGATAAGCCTGGACATGTTTCTGGGCAGTAGTTGGCCCCCTTCATTTTCTTCTCTCTTTTTATACATTTTTCTAGAAACTTGGGAGACATTATATTAAGACCCTTCTAGTGCCCACATTCAAGACATTTTTTGATATCATGTATGGTTTGGCTGGTGTGCAGCTTTTAAGATGAGTTTGTTTCTGCCATTTTACTGCCAAATGATTCTACCCTACAAAATCTTCTTCAGATGATCCAATTGTTTTCTGCAGTTTGAAGTTTCTTATGACTTCCTATCACATTTTCATATGTTCTTCAGGTAATTTCAGCTTTTTCATTCAGCAAAGAGCAGCATTCCCATTTTGCTGTTTCTCCAAAACAGCTTTTTCTATTTAAATTTATTGTCCTTAATGTAAAAAAAAACTGAACATAAATACCGTATTTTCCACGTTCCATAAAACGACCGCATTTCCGTGTTAAGCGCAGTAGTCTCAGTTATGTGTGCCATTACTGTATTTAACACACATTGACATAAGCGCACCGGATTATAGGGCGCTGGTTTTATATACAGGCAGGTTGATGTCCTCTACTACGCTTAAATACCTCTACTGCGTATTTTAAAAATAGAGCGCGAGCAAAACTGAGTATGTTTGTAATTTATTCATGGCTTATTACAAAGTATTAATCAAACCTGTATATAGCCGCGAGACAGACACATCGCTGATGACACAGAGCCGCCAGGATCACTCCTCTCTGATAAACAGTTTGACGCATAAATTAACTTAAAATGCAGAAATCTGCCGGCAGAATATGTTCGCTTTTATTATCCTGGTGCCTGCAGTTTAGATTATTTAGATGAAAAAACACCTACCAGCTGCCATGGTGAACCCGCGGGGAGGCGACCCGGCCAGAGGCTGCTGCTGAATGGGATTCCTACTGACAGCTTAATCGCTGGTGGCGTGGGGATCTGAGCGGCTCCGCCAGAAATAATATTGGAAGGTGGGATTGTAATCTGGATGAACTGATTTGTAATGATTAAGTTTTCAGGTGGACTTTCTCACTTAAAACATATTAAAACTACTTTATTCCCACTGATCACAGCAAATATAGCTGGCAAGGCAAAGAAAGGATAGAGTAGTTCCGCCCAAAGCGCAGTCAGATCAGTATCCTGCCAGAGAGCCAGAGCAGCAAAGCTGCTTCAGCCGGCGCGTCATGACATAACTGGTACAAGCAGCAAAATCAGCTTTTCAGCAGACGCTTATTTTGCTGCTATTATTGCTGTGTCCGGTGTACCATAGCATTACTTTGGAACGGCCACCGTTCACAATCCTATGTCGAGCGCCGTGTTAAAGTTCCTTTGTCGTGACCACCCTGAATAACAGCAAAGCAATAGCTGCTCATTTGTTTCAAGTAAGGCACCATGTTTTTCTTCACATCGGGCTGTGAGATGGGCACCGCATGGGAGTCACAGGATTAACAGCTTATGGTGATAATGCGGAAAAACCACCTTGGTTCCTTTTATATATACACCTCCCTCAGCCAATTTTTCATCATGAGGAGATAGAGGGAGTTCTGCATAAAGCACAAACCTGTTTTTTTATACACACTTTTATACACAATCCAAGCCCACACTTCTTCCCCCTTTAACGCCTCTCATGGTGGTCTCAAATAACGCCCCGCAGTAAATAACACACATAGGGCGCACCGCTACTATAGGGCTACCAAGCATTACTTTTGAGGGAAAAAAAAAGACGTTTATATGCGCCTTATAGTCGTGAAAATACGGTACAAAAATTATTTATCAAATAACAAATTAATTATATGAGCCTGAGTTATTTCTAAGAGTTGAATACAATTATTTTAGAATTTAAAAGATGAATTCATGCTCCAGCTCTGAAGCACACAATAACCAATTGATAATGTCACACATTCATCAAAGTCAGTTTCCTCCTTTTTTTTTTAGAAGTGGGCTAGCAGGACTGCAAAGGAATATAAAACTAACAAAAATACTGGTCAGATAGATACACAATTCAGCATTACTTCTGTTTTTAACCAGAAATGTAAGAGAAAACACATGTGCAGTTGTTTGTTTTTTTAGACGGTCAGTCTAAGCTTAATCAAACTTATTGGCCCCTTTTTCTGCAAAAATAGATTTCACACTTACAATCTTACCCAATAATTAATAGGTAATTAATTGGGTCAGGGTTATGCATAAAAAGTTTGTATTCTGAATGTGACCGGAGTTTTCCTTTAACAGTTGCAGAACTGGAAAACGCTGAAATGGAGTTCTGTCAAAAGCAAAGCTACATGGATGGGATTCTAACTTTACAGAAGGATCAAACGGTTAAGTCACATTTTAGAACTTCATCTCATGTTGGATGGTGGTATTTCAAGAGTTGGAGGAAGGTTAGAGAAATCTGCATTACCATCTGATGTGAAACACCCAGTAATACTGTATCGGACCCATCATGCGTCCTTATTGATTTTCAGACACATTCATAAACTAACAGGTCACAGTGGCATAAACATAGT
This sequence comes from Cyprinodon brontotheroides, assembly GCA_018398635.1. Lineage (NCBI taxonomy): Eukaryota > Metazoa > Chordata > Actinopteri > Cyprinodontiformes > Cyprinodontidae > Cyprinodon > Cyprinodon brontotheroides. Next base: position 5,339,213 of record JAGKQL010000049.1, read on the forward strand.
GCTATCCAAAGTGAGAGAAAAGTTCTGGATTCCAAAAACAGATGCAGCTCTTAGAAAGATATTGTCAAAATGTGTTCATTGTAAAAAGTTGTCAGGTAAGCCCTGTGAACAGAGAATAGCAAACTTGCCGCAGGACAGACTTGAAATGGACAATCCCCCTTTTACGAATGTAGGGGTAGATTATTTTGGTCCTTTCCAAGTTAAGTGTGGAACAAGTGGTGTAAAAAGGTATGGCTTTTTGTTTACATGCCTTACTATAAGAGCAATTCACTTAAAAGGGGACCATTCACTTGAAACAGACTCTTGCATTAATGCATTAAGAAGATTTGTGGCTAGGAGAGGTCAAGTTTCTATAATGAGGTCAGATAATGGCACTAACTATGTAGGTGCTGATTAAGAAATGTGTGAAGCAATTGAAGGTTGGAATAAGGTAAAAATTGCCATGTCACTTTTACAAGAAGGTGTTACAGGGATTATTAATCCCCCAGTTGGGTCTCATTCTGGTGGGATCTGGGAAAGGCAGATGAGTTCTGTTAGAAGAATCCTTACTCAGTTACTAAACCAGCAAATTCTAGATGACGAGCGACTTCACACTTTGTTTTGTGAAGTGGAGTGTATTGTAAAAGGTAGACATATAACAAGAGTTATTAAAGACATAGAGGCATTAATACCAAATCATTTGCTTATTATGAAAAGACAACATGGACACCTCCTGGATTGTTTCAAAGGGAGGACTTGTATGTAAAAAGACAATGGCATCAAGTTCAGTACTTGTCATATATTTTTTGGAAAGATGGACCAAAGAATATCTTCCACTACTACAAGAGAGACAAAAGCGGCTAACCGACAAAAGAAACTTGAAACCTGGTGACGTTGTGCTTATTGTGGATGACAGTGCATTAAAAGCTTCATGGTTAATGGGAAAGGTCGAAAGCTCAATATGTGACTCCAATGGTCATGTACTGTAAGAAGAGTTTTTGTGACGACCAAAAGCAGTATTTTGGGAAGACCCATTGAAAGACCTGTAGTACACACAGAGTGTATACAAAACGAAATTGTGTTTTTCTCAGCTTAACGAACATTTGAATTCCTTAAAGTGCAACAGTGTTCAAAGCTGTAAAACTGCTTTAAAAAAAAACGTTGTATTAATGATGGTGTCAAAATGTCACTTATATAGTTTTTGGTGATTGTTATGCTTTCTCAGTAACAACTAGGGGCCAGAATGTAAACGCCATTTTGTATTGTATTGTCTTAACTGATTTATGTTATGTATCAATGTGTTATGTTTTTTTGCTTTGTATTAAGCAAACATGTGAGAACAAGTACATTTGTTGGCATTTTTGCAGATTTGGATTATTTCTGTAAAGAAACTGTTGTAATATGGATTTTGGCTGTAGAGGGCGCTGTGGTTTTGTATTGACCATGAAGAAGAAATTGTACTTGTATTGTGGAAATAATGATGGCTGGTGGAGCAACATGGCAGTTTTAAGATGATGCGACCGTGCTGCGAGTGAAAAGGTTGTTACACGCGTAAAACAGGCTCTGTTTCAGTCATTTAAAGGGAGAGGTTAAATAAGAAATGAAGAAACAATGAAATTTAAGATAAACCTAAGGTGACCAGATTTCTGCAATCTTATCTGTGGACATTTCCTGCTCATACATAAAAGTAAATACACTTTATGAAAATTAAAATATGAAACAGGGACAGTGATGTTTCTTTCTTTCTTTCTTTTTTTTTTAGATATTAACATTTAAACAAAAATCTGCATTCTATGTCTGCTTGGGTCATCCTTGTTTAATTTTCTACATCTGTTTGGTGAGCTGAAAGTGTGAAGTGAGCCAAATGTGCAAATAAGTAAAAAAAATCAGCCAGAGGACAAAAGCATACTCATGGCACTGTATTTTAGTCCAGACACCTTGTCAATTACTAGTCATGCCCATTACATCCCCTTTTGTTTTTAGTGTGAATATTGTTTTCTTTCACAGAGACAGTCATTGCAACCCATTGATTAATTCTTCCTATTCCTGATGTACCTGTCTGCTGATTACATGGAGCTGGACTTAGCAAACAGATTCCTCATCTCCACTGTAAGTCGCATTATCTGTTCCTGGACCAACTTCCTGTAGACCCTCCTGTGCTCAGCGTCCATCTGGATGGAGGCTGAGGATGTGAAGGCTTACCTTCCTAAAGACCTCAAGGACTTTTCTGCCACTCAAATAGTGGGCTATACAGAGCTAAAATGCCAAACTCTATCCTCTCCGGTCATTCAAAGTAAGATGTACTCATCCTACAAATCTCATTGCACAATGAAAGCCCTTATTGGGATAGCCCCCCATGGCCCTATCACTTTCATCTCTTCTCTTTATGAGGGGTCAATTAGTGATAAAGAGGTCTTTAGAAAAATCAGGGTTAAGTGACCGTCTGACAGAGGATGTGACCATTACGGTCAATAAAGGCTTTCTAATTAATGACTTGGTGAAATGCAAGGTGTACTGTCCACCTTTTCTCAAAAAGTATTTTCAGATGTCAGCACAGAGCATCTTCAAAACACAAAAAATAGCCAGTCTAAGAGTTCACGTTGAGCGCGTTATCCGATGGGTTAAAGAAAATAAGCGTTTTGAGCCAGTTTTAGCTCTGTCCATTGTAGGCAGCATTAATGAAATGTTTGCAGTGGCTTACCTGCTTAGCAACTATCTAAAAAAAGACCTTGTCAAGAGATGGGCTAAGTAATGCTGACAAATTTCCTACATAGTTATAGAGAAAAATCAACAGCAGTTTTTTATTTTATTTTTTTTATTAAGAGATGTTACAAAATGATTGAAAACTGTACAATGATTCCATATTGTGTTCATGAAATTGAAAAAGATGTTTTGATTTAATTTCATACAAATTCTGAAATATTTAATATTCACTGACTGTACAATAACATCAAAATGATTATTATTTGCCAATCAGCTGTGCTCGTCTCATTGAGAGATACTTAGGCATGTAGATGCTAAAGAAGAAATTATCACACTTCTGCCTTATGATGCCTTGTACATCTTTGTCAGCTTGCAGTCGCTGAATAAAGTAATCCTCCTCTGCCCAAACAAAAAAGTCGCATCACTCCAATCCGGTAATAAGGAGCTGGCCTTGTACTTGCCAAAAGTATGCATGGCTTTTTTTTTTATCATCTCAGCCCCTCACATCCGCAGGAGTACGAGCTGTGTAAGCCCCGGCGCGGCTCTGCATCGTCCTCCAAGGAATCTTCGAGAATTCCTCCCAAATAAAGCAGGCGACACAAGCTAAATTGGGCTTCCTGGTTTGTGATAAATACGACAAAGCGTCCAAGCGGCACTAGGACATTACTCATGCTCTAACATGCTTCATAGCAAAGGATATGCTGCCGTTCTCTGCTGTTGAAAAAACCTGGGTTCAAACAGCTGCTTGCCACTCTGGATCCACGATACGAAGTTCCGGGTCGAAGGTTTTTCTCAAACACAGCACTCCCAAATTTGTACAATGAGTGCAGGGAATCAGTCAAAAGTGAGCTGCGTTCTGTATCTTACTACGCCACAACCTCGGACCTCTGGTCAAGTCGCACATCCGAGCCTTACCTCAGCCTATCAATTCACTACATAGACAGAGGTGGGGAACCTGAGAAGTAAGTGTCTAGAAACAGCGTACTTTCTGGACGACCACACAGCAGAGATGATTGCAAAAGGCTTGACAGAATTATTGGAGTCTATGAATGAAGCATTAGGTCCTCTGGTGGAGTTTACAGACAGCCTCTCTGGAGAGTCATATGCAACTGTGTCATATGTAAAGCCTGTGCTCCATCTGTTCCGTTCTCAACACCTTCATGTGAGTGAAGAAAACACACCAATCGCAAAAGAAATGAAGACCAAAAATATGGCATACCTTGATGAAAAATATTCAGATCCTGACACAGAAAACATGCTTGACATGGCTACCTTGGTTGACCCCAGATTTAATAATACCGTGTTTTCATGACTATAAGGCGCATATAAACGTCTTTTTTCCCCCCCTCAAAATGTGCGGCGCGCCCAATAGTGCGGTAAAAGACTATGTGTGTTGTTACTGCGACTTTGAGACCACCTTTATTGAGTGAGAGATGACAGCAGTGGCTGAGGGAGTGTGAATGTAAGGAGACTGGTGCGTTTTTCCACTCATCACCATCGCTGTTAATTCCTGCACTACGCGCTTCCCACCGCGCTGATGAAAACATGGCTCAACCGCCGACATCGGTGTGAACTGGACGCAGCAGGTGCAGCAGAAGCAGCGAAGTTTACATGCAAAGCCGCAATTTGCCGACACTCTTATAGGTTGGACGAGCAAAGCTCCCCGGCGAAGCTGCTTTTGAGCAGCAGGCGAGCCGCTTCGTATGTGTTTAAGCATCTGACGCTTTGACGCCGCCAGCCAACCGCCAGCTGCTGCTGCCGAGATGGAAAATTAAAGTTTTGCTGCTGGACAGCAAATATAGCTGTAAGGCAAAGAAAGCGATAGAGAACTTCCAACGGCGGCCAGACACACATCTTTTGTGACCGCAGGCAGAGCAGCAAAGCTGCTTCAAGCAGCCGCTACACAGAACTAACTGGTACAATCTAAACCGCAGCAGGATGGGTCAAAAGTTTAACATAGAGAATAATTCCACCTAAAAGTGGAAGGCAGCTCTGCTGAACTGTTGTTCGAGCCGCCAAAAGCCGTGTCGTAAGTAAAAAGTGAATGTCTGGCGGTCCGATTGATTACGCCAAGGGAGCGCCATCAGCAGCCCCACTGAGCCATAGCGAACCTGCTTTTCTGGATTAAACGGTAATGACATGCAGATAACACACAGTTGCATTATAATATAGGCCTAATTAAATTATAATATAGGCCTAATTAAAGATTCGAAAGCTTGCTTGTCACATCTCAGAGTTACCTGACATTGGCCTGATGACCTTTGTGTAGCCCCTGAAATTGGAGACTAACTACAATATGATTTACTGGGGTTTTCAATAAAAGATATGATAACTTGCAACCATCCTCGTGGCTCTGCATTGTTTTTTTATCTGATCTGGCCAGATATAGCACGGGTTTCCCCATGTTTCCTATGTGTTTTGCAGTTTTAACGGTTTTCACCTGTCAAAAAATTGATTGAAGGCACAGTATAGTCACTCAAAGGTTATTTCTACCTAAATATGACTAGATTTCTTTCAGGAGATGCATGATTTAAAGATCTGAGCTCACAAAACAGCTTGGAACTCTTTTAAATGACCATTACAACACAAAATAGCCATTTTGACTTGCAAAAAATGTATTAAAGCCCAAATACTGTCATTCAAAGGGGATATCTGCCCAAATATGACTTGATTTCATTCAGAAGCATCTTATTTAAAATAAGATGCTCTTTTTGGGCAAAAATCACCTTTCAACCACATTTGACCTTAATCAATTTCAGCAGTGTATGCGTTTTGACCTCAGCCGACTTGCTAGAAACCGATTAAAGCCCAAATACTCTCATTTAAAGGGGATATCTGCCCAAATATGACTTGATTTCATCCAGAACCTCCATAATTTAAAGATTTGAGCTCACAAAATAGCTTGGAACTCTTTACCACACTAAAAAGCCACTTTGACTTGCAAAATGGCTTTTTCTTATATGATTTCATATAAGAAATGCTGGGTTTCAAATTACCCAGGAATGGCATGAAATCAAGAAGTTGTTCAATCTCTTAAAAATACTACTTTACTGTCATAGAAATACCACAAGAAAAAAAAGTCAATTCATAACCCCAGGCTCACACCGACTCGGTCTTACCGTTCTTGGCAGCGGTGGGTCTTGGCGCGCCAGTGATTCCAAGTCATTAAAAGGCGTAAACCTCTCTCTCACGGCTGCTGAGCATGTCGGCTGCGGTTACCAAGACACCTCCGCGGCGCTGCAGAAAATTCAAGAAGAAAGCTATCGCTTGGCGGGCGTACGGAGTCTCCAAGCAACAAGCTTCTCGCAGAAATATCCTTATTTGGGCACGTGTTATCGCTGTGGACGTTCACATGCGAACTCAAAGTGTAACTTCTGTTAGAAATCTCGGACCTGTTGCCGAACGCCCAATCGCTAATCGTAGTCAAAAGGCGGTGTGAGAGGGTGTGCGGGAGTTGCGGTCTCCGGCCGCTCGGTAACCGCACCGGAGCCAGTTTGAGCAATGGGTAAGTGTTGGTGCAAAATAATTGTATTTCTTTTAATCTAAAGAAATTTATATAGACAAAAGCATGAACATGAAACATGAAAATTTGAAAAACACAGAAAGATATAACTATTTACATATCAGAGGGACAATAGCAACACATGCTACTGGCAGGCCGCACAAATATATTCCTTTCGGCCTCTGTATTGGGCACAGCTTTTGTGGAACCACCGTGGGCAGTATTCACATCCAATCTGAATTTGGCAACAGGAAAAAAAATGAAATTCTAGGCAATTATGACAAACAACAAAACATGTTTATTTTGTTTTTTCTTACATATGGACATTTGAATATATAGTCTTTTTTAAATCTAAGACAGACTAAAGGACAGGTAAAGAACAGTTACCCAATGAGTGTCCCCATCCTGCTCCCCACACAGATGGCACAAGTTACTCAAGTCATCTGCAAAAACAAGGAACATGATTTATTTTCCTTCAACTGTGAGCAATGTTTGTCAGAATAAATTACGTAACAAAAAACAAAAACCACCATTTGAATTGAGAAAGGTTCCTGGAGAGGTGGCGAAACGTCTTCAAATCTTGAAAACCAAGTCTAGTCAGAATAAATTATAACAAAAAAACAAAAACCACCTGTGTTTTCCAAAATGGAAACGGCAATGTGTTCTCGGATAGAGTTCACGCCAGATGTTGAGTTATCGAACTCAAGGGGTAATCCACCCAAGATGCACTCTGCAAACTGTAAATATGAGGTGGAAGAACAGATTTATCATGTGAAATGGTACTCTTACAAGTAGTGTTACTATAAACAACCCAATAAACCATTTTTTACAAATAAAACCACTGCAAGAGCTGGAAATACAGAGATAAACTAAACTGGGCGAAAACAAAAACCAGAACTACAAAGAACAAAAGTTAAATGGATGAGACTCTAGAACAAACCAATGGGAACACAGGACCAGGAGAGTCAAAGGAGGAGGACACAGAAGAGCCAAGAAAACTTACAGGACACGACACAAACATAATGCAGAGGAACCAATGGCCAGGGAAAGTAAACATTAATTCGAATGAGGATCTGACAAGGAGTGAATGAACCAGAGAGCTTATATAGAGGAGGAGAGACAACAGGAAGATGGGAAACACTTGAAGAACAAAACAGTGAACCAAATCTGAGATATCAAAATAAAAACACTCAAGGAAAGTCTTTGAACCCAGAACAGAGACAGAACACAAGACATAGGACACGACAAGATGTCTCATAAATGTTCCTGGATTGTAAACATTTAATAACAACAGCCAGTGTGGGGATTAACGATTGAATTATTATTTTTTTGGATGAACCTAGAGGTTTAAAATGACTGCAGCATAATATAAATTTAATTATAATCCTAACATAAAGCTTAATCATGCTGTGATATGTACCTTCAATGCATAGCCACCACAAGATGTGGCATCATGTTGCAGTGGGTGAGACCTTGTCTCACATGCCCATCTGGACATGTTCAGCCCCTTGTGTCTCATGAATGGTCTAAAAAACACAAATACATGTCTATATATGCAATATAAATCAGTCAGGCCTTACTTTTAAGAATTGAATAGTTAAAATGTTCACTGCATTGATGTAATGTAAAACAAAATTCCTTACTGTTTCCAATCGCATTTCCTATTGAAAAAACACAAAGATGTAGAATGAAGAAGTAAAAACTGGATTTCCAAGGAAAGGAGATAACTTAGACTTGTCAGTGAAGAGTTTTGTAAAACCAGAATAATTTTTTAGCATAGTACAGGGAATAGCTATCTGTATAACCAACAGTTATTACCTTTATGCTTTGAAATTGAGAAAAAGACTTATCACAGCTGGAATGGACGATCAAAAAATTATGGGATGATCACAGCCTAGGAAAAGTCTATAAAAGCTACAGTGTGTAATTTTCAGCGACCTAACGTCCAGACTGCAGATCGCAGCAGCATGAAATCCCCCCACCGCTTCTCCCCACCAACAGTACGGGCGTAGCCGCTACGGACAAAATGCTCCTCCACAACGCCCGCGAGATCACCTACCTTCTTAAGTGATGAGTTTTTTGTTTACATAGATAATTTTTACAGATAGTATTTTATTATCTGTGTAGGGTAGGTTATAGATTTCATGTAGACTAAAGATAATAAATATACCCCAAGTATTTTTCTACATCATTTGTGACGCTTTTGGTGAGCTGCGTTTTGCATGGTGATATAAACAGATCTAAGTAATTGTAGTCATTAGTTTAACAGCAAGATTGTGTTTGCTGGAAAAGAATATATTCCCCCAGTTTACAGAGTCCAGGTCTTGTTTTGGCACGGGGTTACAAAGGCGAGGAAGAGGGAGAGGAAGAGGGGCAGGAAGAGGGCAAAGAGGCGGGGGTGAAGCGTGCAACCAGGGCCAGGCAAGGGAGAGGTGCCAGCTGAGGGGTGACTAGAGCAGAGGAGGAAAGGCTTGAAGATCTCCAAAGGAGCGGAGAGAAGTAACGAGGTATATATCCATAAAATTATGTTACAAGAAAATAACTGAATCATTACCTGTGAAACGTCAGGGACGTTGCTGAATAAGTATACTGGAGAGTAACAGCATCATCCACGCCAGCATGTTATTGTAATGGGCTTATCTCGCACGCTAGTTTGTTGGTTCTGCGCCGCCGTGAAGAAAGATGTCTGCCTCCATGGCCGCGCAGACCGCCCTATGTAATTATAAATAACTTAATTCTAAGGCAACGCTAAATATTAGGTTAAGAGTGCTGAGTCGTAGATGATGATAAATAACATATTTATGTATAATATAATACATTTCTGACTGTATATCCCTGTAATTATTACACACTGTAGCTTTAACGTATGTAGCGGTAGATAAATCTAAACCTGTTTACAGGCCTATAATTTATTCAAAATGTGAAAATCTTTTTCTTTGAGTTTCTAACCTACACAGCTAAGACTTTCCCCATTGTAAATATAAACCTGTCTAAGTTTTATGTTAAAACTTAGACAGGTTTAAAAAAAGAACTACTAAAAAAGATATTATACTGTCTTGGTATGTTTACAGAAAAAGATGTTAAATGTGCCAATATAGCATAAATTCCACAGCGCTGGCCATTAATTACAGTAATAGTTTCTTTTTTTTACCGTGTACTTCATTCTAATAAAATAAAGATGAATTCATGCAAAATTACATTGTAACATCCTTGCAGTGGTTTATTGAGGTTTTTCTTTCACCCAGTGGATCTAGAAAAACAGTTTTTTGTCTCCTGGCAAGATCACCTAAATATAGTGTCAAAAAATAATAAAGATACTGTAATACTATAGTTATAGTTTTTCAGCAATAAAATGCAGACTGCATCAGTATGTATACACAAACACACAACCATCCACACACATGCATACACTATGTTTAAATATACATACATACATATAAAACCCAATACCATCAAGTCTTAAAAATTAAAAAATAATTCCCAACAGCATCCAATGGTGACCCGCATCACAATGCCCATGATTAACTTGTATAGCTGTGGGACTATCTGTAAGACAATTAAATAAAAAATGCCAGGTGATTAATGCATATTGTGATGTATTAATTTGTACTTTAACCTGAGATCATGTTTTTTAATACCTTTACTTTGGGTTTCATTCCATTCCAAATGCGGGTCATTTCAAAAGTGTCCACGGCACATGCCCTGTCTGCGTTGTTGTCATTATATTTTTTAATAAGCAGGGACAGATATGCATTGATAACCTGAAATTTAAAATGAAAGGTTATCAAGGTTAAATGAAAAACATATTTAGAATTAACAAAGATAATGCAAATTTTGTGTGCCTGACTAAAAAGTATATTCAATACATGAACCTTTTCCAGAAATAAGAATGTTACCACCTCACCTCACTTTCCAGTTCTCTTTGTGGTCCAGTAGTGAATATGTCCCGAAAGAACACTTTGAAGGGCCCAATTTTGGAAAGGAGAACATATGGTTTTTTCCCCTCCCATGCGTCCTTCACATCTATAAAAATCATTTTCAAAGTTGTAGGAATGACATTCTGCAAGGACTGAAATACACTTCAGATACAGCATAATCTTGCTCGAATGGAAACCTAGTATAATATATGTGCTGTGCTTTTTAAATATTGGTCATAGCATACATTTGCTGACTTTTGAGGGGTTGCTTAGATTCAAACCCTGGATTATATTGATGGCTATTTTGATCTATAAGATACTCTCAAGCTTCCATACATACAGTAAGCAAAAAAGCTTAGTCAAAATCAATAGCAAAGCCTCCCACTGCCATTTGTTGAGTGCCTGTACTTTCACAGATACAATTTCAACCATGAGAGACAAAATGAGAAAATCCAGAAAATCACATTGTCTTTTAAAGAATTTATTTGCAAAATATGATTGGAAAATAAGTATTTGGTCAGTTTACAAACAAGCAAGATTTCTGGCTCTCTCAGACCTGTAACTTCTTCTGTAAGAGGCTCCTCTGTCCTCCACTTGTTACCTCCTGTATTAATGGCACCTGTTTGAACCAGTTATCAGTATAAAAGACACCTGTCCACAACCTCAAACAGTCACACTCCAAACTCCACCATGGCCAAAACTCGAGAGCTGTCAAAGGACACCCGAAACAAAATTATAGACCTGCACCAGGCTGGGAAGTCTGAATCTGAAATAGTTAAACAGCTTCCTTCGTCGTCAAGTCAACTGTGGGATACCACTCTAGAAAATGGAAAACATACAAGACCACTGATAATCTTCCTCGATCTGGGGCTTCACACAAGATCTCACCCCGTGGGGTCAACATGATCACATGATCGGTGACATAAAATCCCAGAACCACACGTGCTGACATATTAGATTGACCTGCAGGTATCTTCTACCTTAGTAACTTTGTCTACCACCAGTAAAGGAAGTTGTTTCAAAGCAAGGTGAGCAACCAAATTTGTCCATTACATGTCCAGGTCCGCCTGAAGTTTGCCAGAGAGCATATGGATGATCCCAAAAAGGATTTGGAGAATATCATGTGGTCAAATGAAACCAAAATAGAACTTTTTGGTAAAAACCCAACTCGTCTTGTTTGGAGGAAGAGAGAATGAAGAGTTGCATCCCAAGAACACCTCATACTGTATGTACTGTGAAGCATGGGGGAGGAAACATAATGCTCTGGGGCTGTTTTTTCTGCAAAGGGGACAGGAAAACTGATCCTTGTTGAGTGAAGAATGAACGGGGCCATGTATCATTGTATCTTAAGCCAAAACCTTGTTCCATTAGACAGAGCCTTGAAGATGAAACGTGGCTGGGTCTTTCAGCATGACAATGATCCCAAACACACCACCCGGGTAACGAAGGAGTGGTTTCGTAAGAAGCATTTCAAGGTCCTGGAGTGGCCTAGCCAGTCTCCAGATCTCAACCCCATAAAAAATCTTTGGAGGGAGTTGAAAGTCCGTGTTGCCCAGCGACAGCCCCAGAACATCTCTGCTCTAGAGGAGATCTGCATGGAGGAATGGGCCAAAATACCAGCAACAGTGTGTGAAAACCTTGTCAAGACTTACAGAAAACGTTTGATCTCTGTCATTGCCAACAAAGGGTATATAACAGAGTATTGAGATGAACTTTTGTTAATGACCAAATACTTATTTTCCACCATATTTTGCAAATAAATTCTTTAAAAATCAGTCAATGTGATTTTCTGGATTTTTTTTCTCATTTTGTCTCTCATAGTTGAGGTATATCTATAATGAAAATTACCGGCCTCTCTCATCTTTTTAAGTGGGAGAACTTGCACTATTGGTGGCTGACTAAATACTTTTTTGCCCCACTGTAAAAGTGAAAACATTTATTAAAATGTGGTTGCTAACTGGGGTGTTTAATGTGGAGTTTGTGGATTCAGGGGAGGTGCATCTAAACTGTAATGGCAGTGGCTGTGGAGAGGCCAGAGAAGGTCCTTTTGGGTGGACCTGATGATGGCGGGGTGGCAGGCGGGTGTGATGACGGCGGGTGTGATGATGGCAGGGTGGCAGGCGGGTGAGATGACACGGGGTGGCAGGCGGGTGAGATGACGGCGGGGTGGCAAGCGGGTGTGATGATGGCAGGGTGGCAGGCGGGTGTGATGATGGCAGGGTGGCAGGCGGGTGAGATGACGC
>JAGKQL010000049.1:5352056-5370449 GCA_018398635.1 Cyprinodon brontotheroides
ATTTCTGACTGTATATCCCTGTAATTATTACACACTGTAGCTTTAAATAATCTTTTATCTCGTTTCATCCAGAATAATAGTGTAGTATTTATATCTGCCTAAAATACATGATGTCTCAAAAATAAATATATAAATAATGCTAATAAATGTTGTTTCATATATTTAGATATGTTACAACACTAAGGAAACATTCTAAGTATATAAAGTTTGTCATACTTTTATCAGTCATGCATTCAGACTACACATCAGTTAACTTAAGTGGGTTTGAAGATCCACTGACCAACATTTTGCAGCTGCATATATTTTAGAATCTATCTGTTTTTAGTGCATTGGAGATGCATGATTAAAGATGTAAACATATTTTAAATACATTAGGAGTTGAAATATAGCTATAAATAGTACGTTTTTTTTTCCATAAGGCCATTTACGGCCTTGTATTTTTTGCTCCTCCCTAAAAAGTTAAAAATAACCTCTGCGCCAGGATGTTAATGGGCTCATAAAATCATTCAGGTTCACTGAGAACTGATAAGGTATCATTTAGTGCTGTAGTTTTTCATTCTAGTTTTTTAAACATTACCTGAGTTGTGTACGAAAGGACACCTCTGAAAATGGAGTGCAGCCATAATGTGTAACCAGTAGTCTAGTTGTAAAAAAGAAGGGGGATGGTGGAATATTTTACTTTTTGGAAGCATACACAGCCTAACTAATACAGTCTATTAACCTAAAGCAATATGCATGGTTTGGTTGTTACATGTCAGGTACGCCGGTCATTGACCTTGACCAAGCAAGGCACCTTACAGTAGAACTGCAGACAGTTCCTGGACTGGCAAGGCTATCACTGCCCCTACATAGTTAGGGACAAATTTCCCACTGGGATCAGCTTCATAGTCATGACAGGCCACTTCTTTGATTTATTTATTTTTCTCGGCCTTATCGTACGCCAACAACCTGCCAAATGTTGAAAGGGCAATATTATTGCCATTACCAATAATATATAGTAGAAATGTTGCACATTCAGAGATAAAATGTCACAGGGGACTGGATGGGGGATGGTCATTTAAGAAGGTTTATCTTTTAAGATTTTTTTTAAAAAGGGGGATGCCATCCCTCCTGGACTCTAGTACTGTGTGTAAAACTTACCCCATCCCTGTGTACCAGACATGGGCAATGTGGAGTCAACAAGTCATCTCTCCATGTCATGTATTTAATCTACCCAGCCAATTAACCAGGTGGGTCAAATCCGCACAGGTTAATTCCACGGTGAAGATTGGACTCACCTGCTTCAGTGGCTGGGTAGAACAAATACATGACATGGAGATGACTTGTTGACTCCACATTGCCCATGTCTGCTGTGTACAGACTAGTCCAAACCACAGGGAACACTGCATTCGGTGGGCACCATGAGGGCTTCTTCAGGTTTGCATACCAGGTATAGACCTCCTTGCGCCTGATGAACCCACCGAGTATCCCCCCCACATGGGGAAGGGCTGTAAACCCAATCATTTGCAGTGACATGGTCTGAAACGAGAAAAGTTTCAAGTGATCAGTGACTCCAGCGAAGCCTTCATGCAGTAACTATACAGCGCTGTGAAAAGTAGTAACCTCCAGACAAACCTCTTCTGTTTTAACTTTCTTGTCCCATTTAGATGTTTCACATATGATGCATGTCACAACTAGTTTTCAAAGGTATTATCTAGTTAATAAGCAGATTAGTACAATCCAAACTAATCTGGCCCAGTTAAAAAAAAACAAAAAAAACAACTAATCAATAGAACAATAATTTGATTATTTAGATTAATCATATTAAAATAATCTGACAATAAAGCCATGTTGTGTTTTCATCTTTCATGGTTTTGGAGATACATATGTTCTCCAGGTTAGTTTCCTCATTTCTCTGCCCTAAGTGAGAAAGCGAAGTTCATCGGCTGAGGTCAGCTGGCGTGGCTGCATTTTTCCCACTGCTAGTTTACTAGACACAAGTGGTAGGAGGTATGGAAGAGAGCAGGGAGTTTGCATAGTTTGTTCTGTGTGTGTGTGTGTATGTGTGGCCCAGTGACAAACCCATCAACCCACAGTTCAGTACCACACCTACCATTCAATGGCTGCTGAATAGACAGTGATGGATTTTTTAGTTTTATACTACTAATTTCTGTGTGAAAACACCTTTAAATCTGGCTGATATCAATAATCACTACATATAATAATAATAATAATAATAATAATAATAATAATAATAATAATAATAATAATAATAATAAAGCAAAAGCAGAGTTGAGAGGGTTAGGGTTATCTTTCCTTTTTGTGTAATGGAATATAACACCTGACAATATAATAAAGGCTGCATAAAATATAAATATGAACAAGGTTAATCACTGAACTGCCACTTTTTAACATCTGATGGCTTTTTTTATTTTTTATTATTTCTTATAATTCTACATTATAAAGCCAGACTACGGAAATTACCCTGTGATCAGATTCACCATCATCATCAAAGTAAGATTTATTTTTTTAGAAAACATTATTCAAATAAAACATTTTGCTATAATTTGTCTCATAAATCAACTAAAAAGTTTCTTACCGTCAGCCTGTTTGTAACAAAGCAACACGCAGCCTCTCTCTCAGCTGTATGGCTTCTGGACGTTAAAGGTATATCTGACGCTCCCAGTCTCTAAAGAATGTAAACAAGGTTACATCAACACGCTCTGATCAACTATTGGCTGAAAGCCTAAAATCCAGTTGAAGGTTAATAGATAAATTGAGTAACGCGTAAACTGGCCATGGGTCAAACAACCCATAATACCTTTGTTTCCTGTTTAGCCAGTTTTTTTTTTTTTGTTTGATTTTTGCTGAGATTACAAAACTTTTCAGATAGTTCCCTCCTCCCTGCTAGCCAGGCAGGTTGTGTGCTGCGTTCACGGTACCCTGAAAATCACAGTACAAATCTGTGATTACATGCTGTGGAAATGAAACGGTAGGGGTTTCCCTTTTTTTTTTTCTCTTTTTTTTCTTCTTTTTTTTTGAAAGACCCCCTGCAGTTTGCGTATTGCCGTAGAATAGTTGATCTGGATCATGTTCTTTGATTTCTCTGAATTTAACAACCTTTTTGTAATGAAATTGAAGAATATGGGAGCAATATTATAGAAGCAAATCGTTACCATATTTCAAATGAAAAAGCATTTTCAGAAATGCTTTTTTATTTTAAGAATGTGGCTGCATTGTTTGACTCATAAATTAAATTAGTAATCAATAATCCTGTTTGCATTTTTATTTTGTTCTTTAACATTGCTCATCCTTTTACTTAATTAAAATAAAAAAGAAAAAGACATTTGAGATTTATTTTTCAAAATGTACCCAAGCAAATACAAACCAAAATTCAATTTGCATTTTCTTCTTTAAGACTGCACATTTTATGCCATAATGTAAAACAACAAAAGATCAAACTTATGACAGTAATTTAGCTCTATAATGTAGTATTTTTTCACCACCTTTTATAGGCATAAAATAGATACACTATAATGCCAATGTTGGATTCTCATTTGGTTTTGTGGACAAGCATTCAAATTTGCCAGGCAGATTTGTTCAATCTGGATGAGTTTATGAAAAAAAAAAACTGATTATTTAATGTGCAGGGTGCTATCTAAAGAAAAAGATGGGCCATTTAGTGCTTTCCGTTGGTTTGAATTCCAGGGTAAACCCAGTTTAAGAATTTGAAGCACTTTTTGTATGATTAAACAAAATGAAAAGGTGTTTACTTATCCATGGGTTTTATTAAAATCTTTCAATAGAACTCATTAAAAAATCCCAAACTTTAACGATCAAACAATGGATGGAAGGTTGGAATTTCAATATAATCAATTTTGAAAAGACCTTAGTTTCCAAAATGTTTTATTCTATCTTTTAAACAATGAAATATGGCATAAAGAGAACAGAAACATCTGTAATTACTTTATTTTCATCTTTATCCAAATCAGGAAACATTTTTGAATTATACGCTATGCTTTGTGTAGGAACATTTGGTACCTTTCTATGCCCTAAAGTTGGGATTTTTATATTAGGCCTTACAGAAGTATTCTCACTCCTTGAACCTTTTAACTTTTTTGTTACCTTACAACCACAAAATGAAAGAAACTTTTTGCGTTTTGTTCTGTGATTTTTCTGTCTTTAGCTCTATCATATTAACTGATCAGTTTCTTTGTTCCTATGCTTCCCCACAGCATGATTCTGTCACTTTATTTCTCATTGGGGATGGGGTGTTCTGAAAATACCAGTTTTGTGGTATAAAGAATAATTAGTATCAACAAAATCCTAATGGGAGCCTGTTGGCTGCTTTTCTGTTGTGCTCTTTGTCCGGGCTGTCAGTGTAGACATGGACAGGTCTTGTACAGGAAAGGCTACAGGCCCATGTTTAAAGGATAGTACACCCAAAACATGATTGGCCTTCATTTTCTACTCACCCCATGCTGAACAACACCCTGGAGTACTTTTTGATATCTCAAATGCATCTGGAGATCTGGGGAGGCTTCTTGCACTGTCTGCTGACATTCAAATAATGGAGGTCTATGGTGACCCGAGACAGAAAGGTCCATAAAGTCCACAAAAGCGTGTCAATATTCCTCCATACTGCTTTGGTCCAATGTATTCCAAGAGGTCACAGGTGGGTAGCATCCAGAATTTTCGAAACGAAGTCATTTAGAATGTTTTAGAGCACATAAACGGTAGTGTATAGGATTTCCCTGGAAAGCGGCAGCCTCTGCGACATTCCACTGGCCCTTCTGGGAGCCACGTGGCAGACCAAACCAGATGAAAGTCCGCATTCAGCTTCGGCCAAAAGAACTCATGCTCTTCCTCAACACTGGAAGTCCTCAGACATTTTTCTTTCGTTGTTTCTTTCTTTGCACAGGTAAACAGCACATTTCTTCTCCTCACGGCTTACATTATCGCCAGAGCAGGCAGCTGAATGCGCACTTTCATCTGAAGTTTGGTGCTGCGATTGTTGTCGCAAAAGTGAATGTCTGCGAGAATCTGATTCGCGGGAGCGCGCACCGCAGCCCGCTGAGCGATAGCGTAAACCTGCTTTTCTCTGGATTAAACTGTCATGACGTGCAGATACACACAGTTGCATTATAATATAGGCCTAATTAAATTATAATATAGGCCTAATTAAAGATTCGAAAGCTTAACGTTTGTCACATAACGGCAGTTACGTGATAGACATGTTTTTATACTCGGTCTGATGACTTTGTGTAGCCCTGACATTGGAGACTACACTACAATAAATATGATTTACTGGAGGGTTTTCAATAAAGATATGATAACTTTTGCAACGATCCTCGTGACTCTGCATTGTTTTTTATCTGATCTGGCCGTATATAGCACGAGTTTCCCATGTTTCTATGTGTTTTGCAGTTTTCAATCGGTTTTCACCTGTCAAAAATTGATTGAAGGCACAGTATAGTCACTCAAAGGTTATTTCTACCTAAATATGACTAGATTCAACCACATTTGGCCTTTAATCAATTTCTAGCAGGGCGTTTTGACCTCAGCCGACTTGCTAGAAACTGATTAAAGCCCAAATACTCTCATTTAAAGGGGATATCTGCCCAAATATGACTTGATTTCATTCAGAAGCATCTTATTTTAAATAGAACAAGTCCTTTTTAGGCAAAAATCACCTTTCTTCAACCACATTTGGCCTTTAATCAATTTCTAGCAGGGCGTTTTGACCTCAGCCGACTTGCTAGAAACTGATTAAAGCCCAAATACTCTCATTTAAAGGGGATATCTGCCCAAATATGACTTGATTTCATTCAGAAGCATCTTATTTTAAATAGAACAAGTCCTTTTTAGGCAAAAATCACCTTTCTTCAACCACATTTGGCCTTTAATCAATTTCTAGCAGGGCGTTTTGACCTCAGCCGACTTGCTAGAAACTGATTAAAGCCCAAATACTCTCATTTAAAGGGGATATCTGCCCAAATATGACTTGATTTCATTCAGAAGCATCTTATTTTAAATAGAACAAGTCCTTTTTAGGCAAAAATCACCTTTCTTCAACCACATTTGGCCTTTAATCAATTTCTAGCAGGGCGTTTTGACCTCAGCCGACTTGCTAGAAACTGATTAAAGCCCAAATACTCTCATTTAAAGGGGATATCTGCCCAAATATGACTTGATTTCATTCAGAACCTCCATAATATAAAGATCTGAGCTCACAAAATAGCTTGGAACTCTTTACCACACTAAAAAGCCATTTTGACTTGCAAAATCGCTTTTTCTTATATGATTTCATATAAGAAATGCTGGGTTTCAAATTACCCAGGAATGGCATGAAATCAAGAAGTTGTTCAATCTCTTAAAAATACTACATTACTGTCATAGAAATACCAAGAAAAAAAAGTCACTTCATAAGTGTTGGTGCAAAATAATTGTATTTCTTTTAATCTAAAGAGATTTATACAGACAAAAGCATGAACATGAAACAGGAAAATTTGAAAAACACACAAAGATATAACTATTTACATAACAATAGCAACACATGCTACTGGCAGGCCGCACAAATATATTCCTTTCGGCCTCTGTATTTGGCACAGCTTTTGTGGAACCACCGTGGGCAGAATTCACATCCAATCTGAATTTGGCAACAGGAAAAAAGTGATTAAATTCTAGGCAATTATGACAAACACCAAAACATGTTTATTTTGTTTTCCTTACATATGGACATTTGAATATATAGTCTTTTTTTAATCTAAGACAGACTGAAGGACAGTAAAGAACAGTTACCCAATGAGTGTCCCCATCCTGCTCACCACACAGATGGCACAAGTTACTCAAGTCATCTGCAAAAACAAGGAACATGATTTATTTTCCTTCAACTGTGAGCAATGTTTGTCAGAATAAATTATAACAAAAAAACAAAAACCACCTGTGTTTTCCAAAATGGAAACGGCAATGTGTTCTCGGATAGAGTTCACGCCAGATGTTGAGTTATCGAACTCAAGGGGTAATCCACCCAAGATGCACTCTGCAAACTGTAAATATGAGGTGGAAGAACAGATTTATCATGTGAAATGGTACTCTTACAAGTAGTGTTACTATAAACAACCCAATAAAGCATTTTTTACAAATAAAACCACTGCAAGAGCTGGAAATACAGAGATAAACTAAACTGGGGAAAAACAAAAACCAGAACTACAAAGAACAAAAGTTAAATGGATGAGACTCTAGAACAAACCAGTGGGAACACAGGACCAGGAGAGTCAAAGGAGGAGGACACAGAAGCCAAGCCAAAAAAATTTAGGGAAAGGACACGACTGACAAGGAGTTAAACATATAGTGGGGCAGAGGAACCAATGGCCAGGGAAAGTAAACATTAATTCGAATGAGGATCTGACAAGGAGTGAATGAACCAGAGAGCTTACAAACAATAGAGGAGGAGAGACAACAGTAAAGATGGGAAACACTTGAAGAACAAAACAGTGAACCAAATCTGAGATATCAAAATAAAAACACTCAAGGAAAGTCTTTGAACCCAGAACAGAGACAGAACACAAGACATAGGACACGACAAGATGTCTCATAAATGTTCCTGGATTGGAAACATTTAATAACAACAGCCAGTGTGGGGATTAACGATTGAATTATTATTTTTTTTGGATGAACCTAGAGGTTTAAAATGACTGCAGGCATAATCTAAATTAGAACAATTATAATCCTAACATAAAGCTTAATCATGCTGTGATATGTACCTTCAATGCATAGGCACCACAAGATGTAGCATCATGTTGCAGTGGGTGAGACCTCGTCTCACATGCCCATCTGGACACGTTCAGTCCCCTGTGTCTCATGAATGATCTAAAAAACAAAAATACATGTTGTCTATATATGCAATACAAATAAGTCAGGCCTTATGTTTTAAGAATTGAATAGAGCAAAATGTTCACTGCATATGAAGTGGATGACAAAGAACAAAATTCCTTACAAGGAAAGTGTTTTCCAATCGCATTTCTTATTAAAAAAACACAAAGATGTAACGATTGAGAATGAACCTAGAGGTTTAAAAGTAAAAACTGAATTTCATAAGGAAAGGAGATAACTTAGACTTGTCAGTGAAGAGTTTTGTAAAACCAGAATTAATTTTGAGCATAGTACAGGGAATAGATATCTGTATAACCAACAGTTATTACCTTTATGCTTTGAAATTGAGATAGAAAAATTAGGATATAATGAGGACTTTGAGAAAAAGATTAAAAATTATGGGATGATCACAGCCTAGGAAAAGTCTATTAACGTATGTAGCGGTAGATAAATCTAAACCTGTTTACAGGCCTATCATTTTTTCAAAATGTGAAAATCTTTTTCTTTGAGTTTCTAACCTCCCCAGCTAAGACTTTCCCCATTGTAAATATAAACCTGTCTAAGTTTTAAGTTAAAACTTAGACAGGTTTAAAAAAGAACTACTAAAAAACTACTAAAAAAAGATACTAAACTGTCTTGATAGATTATGCTATATTTGCACATTTAACATCTTTTTATGTAAATATACCTTAAATTCCACAGCGCTGGCCATTAATTACAGTAATAGCTTTTTTTTTTTTACGTGCACTTCACTCTAATAAATAAAGATGAATTCATGCAAAATTACCTTGTAACATCCTTGCAGTGGTTTATTGAGGTTTTTCTTTCACCCAGTGGATCTAGAAAAACTGTTTTTTTGTCTCCTGGCAAGATCACCTAAATATAGTGTCAAAAATTAATAAAGATACTGTAATACTATAGTTATAGTTTTTCAGCAATAAAATGCAGACTGCATCAGTATGTATACACACACACAACCATCCACACACATGCATACACTATGTTTAAATATACATACATACATATAAAACCCAATACCATCAAGTCTTAAAAATTAAAAAATAATTACCACCAGCATCCAATGGTGACCCGCATTGACAATGCCCACGATTAACTTGTATAGCTGTGGGACTATCTGTAAGATAATTAAATAAAAAATGCCAGGTGATTAATGCATATTGTGATGTATTAATTTGTACTTTAACCTGAGATCATATTTTTTAATACCTTTACTTTGGGTTTCAGTCCATCCCAAATGCGGGTCATTTCAAAAGTGTCCACGGCACATGCCCTGTCTGCGTTGTTGTCATTATATTTTTTAATAAGCAGGGACAGATATGCATTGATAACCTGAAATTTAAAATGAAAGGTTCAAAAACATATTTAGAATTAACAAAGATAATGCAAATTTTGTGTGCCTGACTAAAAAGTATATTCAATACATGAACCTTTTCCAGAAAAAAGAATGTTACCACCTCACCTCACTTTCCAGTTCTCTTTGTGGTCCAGTAGTGAATATGTCCCGAAAGAACACTTTGAAGGGCCCAATTTTGGAAAGGAGAACATATGGTTTTTTCCCCTCCCATGCGTCCTTCACATCTATAAAAATCATTTTCAAAGTTGTAGGAATGACATTCTGCAAGGACTGAAATACACTTCAGATACAGCATAATCTTGCTCGAATGGAAACCTAGTATAATATTTGTGCTGTTTTTTTTTTGTTTTTTTTTTATATTGTCATAGTATACATTTGTTGACTGGAGGGTTGCATAGATTCAAATTTTGATTATATTGATGGTTATTTTGGATTTATAAGAGAATTCAAGTTTATATAAAAGTGAAAACATTTATTAAAAATGTGGTTGCTAACTGGGGTGTTTACTGTGGAGTTTGTGAATGCAGGGGAGGTGCATCTAACCTGTAATGGCAGTAGCTGTGGAGAGGCCAGAGAAGGTCCTTTTGGGCGGACCTGATGACGGCGGGGTGGCAGGCGGGTGAGATGACGGCGCGGGTGGACGGCGGGGTGGCAGGCGGGTGAGATGACAGCGGGGTGGCAGGCGGGTGTGATGACGGCGGGTGTGGCAGGCGGCTGTGATGACGGTGGGGTTGGCAGGCGGGTGAGATGACGGCGGGGTGGCAGGCGGGTGAGATGACGGAGGGGTGGCAGGCGCAGGGGTGGAAGGCGGGTGTGATGACGGCGGGGTGGCAAGCGGGTGTGATGATGTGATGGGGCGGGTGGCAGCGGTGATGGTTGGCAGGCGGGTGAGATGACGGCGGGGTAGGTGTGCAATCTTTTATCTTGTGTGGCACTCTTCTTTGCTCCTCCTGATAAGGAACCAAATGGTCCCGACTAATTTTAGGAATTTTCACTCCTTGGCTGTTGATCAGGTCCACACTTTTGCCGTCTATGGCCACAATTGTGAAGGGCCCTAGATAATTAGGGTCTAATTTTCCCCCTTTTCTCTGCTGGCTCCTCACATTAAGCCTCCAGACCTTCATACCCACCTGAAAGGGTGGGGCAGTTTTTTTGCCCTTTTTTGGGGAGTTTTGGCCTGGTTATTATTTATTGCACTTTGAAGTGCCTCATCCAGTTTAAGGATGTCCTCAGTCATTTCCTCAACTGAAATGTTGTTCTCAACACTCCCATCCACCTTTAAAATTATTTAATGGTTAGATTGAAGCATTAATATACACATTGTTCATTGTTTCTTTGACATACAAAATGCAACTCACCCTGTATTCTTCAGGGATCTCGCTGGGGTACCTTGCCTCTCTCCCAAACATTAAAAAATATGGGGAGAATTTAGTGGTAACTTGGCGCTTAGTCCTGAGTCCGAACATCACAGCATCCAAGTGCTTGTCCCACTCCTCTGGCCTCTCCTGTGCAAGTTTTGATAGTGCCCTAGAAAAAAGTTAAAATCATGGAGCTCTTCTTGAGTTTTTACGATTCATATACTGTTTATTTTATAACCAACAAAATTTCAAAGTGATAATTATCAAATGTTATAAAAGACATACCTCTGGATGGTCCCATTGATCCTCTCCACCAGTCCATTGGTCTGGGGATGGTAGGGAGAGCAAAGGCTTCTTTGTATCTCCAGTATATTGCATACTTTTTTGTTGATCTGTATTGGAATAAATAAAGACAGCAAATTAAATGTATTTTTAGAAATAATGCCTTTGTTTTTCATTGAGTTCAAAACATTTAAATGAGTTATTACAAAAATTCTATTCATGATAAGTGTTTAATATATTTTTAATCAATGTCAGTAGCATATATACCTCATTAACAAACTCCCGGCCTTGGTCAGTCAAGATCCTCTTGGGAGCTTCAAACTGATAAAAAAACTTGAGGATGCACTGACTGACTTCCTCAGCAGTCTTGTTTTTTATGGCATATGCCTGGGGCCACTTTGTCAGGTAATCAACCATGACGCAAATATACTGATTCCCTGTCTTTGTTGTTTTTAACTTGCCTATCAGATCCATTCAATAAGCTCAAATGGTTTTGAAACCTGTAACACATAAAATATCACAATTAATATGTATGTCATATGTCCTCAATAAGTACAATGTCAAACAGATTTTATCTAAAAGTAAAATATAATATGACTGAAATTATGTTGTTTTTTTACTTTTATTGGTGTGTACTCCACCTCCTGCTTAATGATGACTCTGCTGGCCTGGCATGCAGTACACTGCTTCACCTGACAAAAAAAAAATATGATCATTTTCCACATCTGTGTGACTTAGAGTCCCATAATTTATTTTTAGATAGATAGATATGGCAGGATAACATACACTCATACTGACCCACTGTTTAATGTCGTCTGACATGCCAGGCCAGTAAAATCTTTTTAAGATGGCCTCTGTTGTCTTTTTCTGGCCACAGTGTGCACCAGTGCTGCTGGCATGAAAGTCTACAAAGACTACATTGGCCTCCTCTTTTCCACGGAGCACCTTGGTCTTATGACAGTTAGGCTGTCCTCTATGCCTTAGGTAGTACAGATGGCCATCTGCAAAAAAAAAAAAATATATATTAATTACAAGCATGTACTATGAAAAATATTTAATAATTTAACAATTTATCATACAAGAAGTAAACTATGTTAAGCTGGCCATGTTTTGAAAAAAGTCTTAGAGAAACACTAAATATGCGTTCAAAGACGCACAAGCTCGTCTTAGAGCGCACTTCCCAAATGGACACTTAACTATCAATTATAGACCATCAAAAAGAACACAAATAGCTGCAGAATCTTACATTTTTAAAAAACAAAACAATTATATATGTATAACTAACGACACGAATTCTGGTAGCTACTTCTTACAACAAGAAAAATAAGAAAATGTATAAGTCCCTCGGAAGCCATTTCCCGAGGACCCATCTCACCTTGCACTTCAAAAGCTTTTGACTTTCGTCAAAAATTGCTCTGTTGGAATGCAGATAAGCCAACGGACATAGTTCCATCGGCTAAGAATGACTTTATTTGATCAAAGAGACTGGGATCCATGGTGAACAACGTCGCAAGTGCGTCTAGTCTCCGTTGAAGTGTGCAAGCAGTATGCTTGTGCAGTCCGCATGCCTCAAAGGAATCAATGCAATGCATAAATAGCATTTTAACACTTGTCAAATATGGTTTCAAGCTACTGATGTTCAACTGAAAGGGGAGTTCGGCCTCAAAATCACTTCATGTCCCTCATCAGTAATATAGAATAGGTTTTCTATCTTTGGCTTTCACGACTTGTAAACTGCGTAAAGAGTTAGTGTGAGATATATGAGGTTGTAATCTGTCACATATGATGCTTTAGCGTCAAGACCAGACATTTTGAGGCAGTAAATATATTATAGTTACAAGGAAGGTGCTGCAATCAATTTTTGGCAGGTCAAAATGGCTTTTTAGTATGGTAAAGAGTTCCAAGCTATTTTGTGAGCTCAGATCTTTAAATTATGGAGGTTCTGAATGAAATCAAGTCATATTTGGGCAGATATCCCCTTTAAATGAGAGTATTTGGGCTTTAATCAGTTTCTAGCAAGTCGGCTGGTGAAAACGCCCTGCTAGAAATTGATTAAAGGCCAAATGTGGTTGAAGAAAGGTGATTTTTGCCTAAAAAGGAGTTGTTCTATTTAAAATAAGATGCTTCTGAATGAAATCAAGTCATATTTGGGCAGATATCCCCTTTAAATGAGAGTATTTGGGCTTTAATCAGTTTATAGCAAGTCGGCTGAGGTCAAAACGCCCTGCTAGAAATTGATTAAAGGCCAAATGTGGTTGAAGAAAGGTGATTTTTGCCTAAAAAGGACTTGTTCTATTTAAAATAAGATGCTTCTGAATGAAATCATGTCAAATTTGGGCAGATATCCCTTTGAATGAGAGTATTTGGGCTTTAATACATTTTTTGCAAGTAAAAATGGCTATTTTGTGATCAAATAAAAAACAATGCAGAGTCACGAGGATCGTTGCAAAAGTTATCATATCTTTATTGAAAACCCTCCAGTAAATCATATTTATTGTAGTGTAGTCTCCAATGTCAGGGCTACACAAAGTCATAAGACCGAGTATAGAAACATGTCTATCACGTAACTGCCGTTATGTGACAAACGTTAAGCTTTTGGGCAGGAGAATCTTTAATTAGGCCTATATTATAATTTAATTAGGCCTATATTATAATGCAACTGTGTGTATCTGCATTTCATGACCGTTTAATCCAGAGAAAAGCAGGTTTACGCTTATCGCTCAGCGGGCTGCGGTGCGCGCTTCCTGTGTGTATCTGCGTCAGCAGAGAAAAGCAATCAGATTCCCTCGCGAGACATTCACTTTTTCGCACAACACCGGCTTCCGTAGTGTTTATGCTCTAAAACATTCTAAATGACTTCGTTTGGAGAGTAAATTATGGGACGCTACCCACTCAGGACACTTGGAATACATTGGACGAGCAGTATGGAGGAATATTGACACGCGTTTTTGTGGACTTTTATGGACCTTTCTCGGGCACCATAGACCTCCATTATTTGAATGTCAGCAGACAGCAAGAAGCCTCCCAGATCTCCAGATGCATTTTGAGATATCAAAAAAGTACTCCAAGTGTTGTTCAGCATGGGGGTGAGTAGAAAATGAAGGCTAATCATGTTTTGGGTGTACTATTCCTTTAAGAATAGCATATACTCTATCCCCGAGCTGCCACAGCACCTCAGATTTTGAATTTTTTGTTAGTGTGATTAAGTTATTAATTACTTGTTCAATGTTCCCACGATCAAAACTAAAGAATGGGGGCATCATTAGTTTAAATTAGCATTTAAAACTGTTTCAAATGTCTTTCCATTTTTTGTATGTTTTTTTGATGAATGACTGGCAATTCAATTCAGTTTATTTATATATCAACAATTCACAACACACCTCTCAAAGAGCTCAAAGATCAGTCAAATTGATTAAAAGTTTTCTATCTAAGGAAAACCAGTCCATTGCGTCGACTCGTTGACTCGAAGGCAATCCCTCACACTAAGCATGCTTGTAGCGACAGTGGAGAGGAAAAACTCCCTTTTAACAGGAAGTAACCTCCAGCAGAACCAGACTCAGTCTGAGCGGCCATCTGCTGAGGCCAACTGGGGTTCAAGGAGACTGAAGAAGACAGTACTAAAGTATATAAGGAAATCTACCCCAAACGCAGGTTTATGAGTGACTTCCCATTTTAACCTCACCCATTGTATGCAAAAGACTACAACAACTGACCATTTAAATGGACTTATCACCCCTTTTTACATTTTTAACAGAAAGCCTTGAGATTGAAGTAAAAACAGCATTCTAGGTGCATCATAAAAGCCAGCTTATGATTGGAGATCCTCTGGACGTGCAGGAGGTGGGAAGCAAATGGATCCTAACTAAATTAACACCTCTGTTGGATAATGTTCAGTGGTTTCAAAGTACACACATTTGTTACTTAAGTTGACGCCATACACGCACCGCTTTGTTTTTAAAACATATAAATATAAAACAATATAAATCAAGGATGTCTGGGGGACAGGGATTTGCCTACATGTTATGAATGCTGGCGTACCATAAAAGAATAATAAATTATGAACAGTTTAGTTTGTGCCTTCAAGTCGTTGCCCATAGGAAAACGTTACGGAATATCTTCAGAACAGCTCCAAATGACACAAAACTCATATGGGTGAGTAGAACATGATGTAATAATGTAAAATCAAGGGGCCAGTGCAAAAAAATAAAACGGTGTTCCCCTTTAATGCTGATTTTGCACAGTTTCTAACTTAGTCCGTTAAATAATATGCTGCTGTCATTTTGCACATCTCTGATATTGCTGGTATTTTCAAATTATTGTAAAAATGTCCATAGCTGTATATTGGTTATTTACTCTCCAGGTGCACAATTTTACACACTTTACAGTAGTATTTTATTGTTTATCTTTTTAACTCTTCACTAGTATGTAGGGTTGTCACGATACTAAACTTTTCAACTCGATACCGATACTAAGGAAAATATTCGATACTCGAGCACCCTTTTCGATACCACAAGAATAAAACAAAGACTCTAAAAATTCAACAGAAATATTTTCATTACTAAAAAATACAAGAAAATAAAAACAATAAGAAAAAAAGTCTTATTGTCTGAAACTGAAAAATGCACAGAATTATTCAATCAATAACACAGTGTTCAGAAAGTGCATTTTCCTCTATTCTGCACTTTAGATGGCTGTATCGATACTTACTTTTGAAAATGAGTATTGTATCCTGATATTAACGTTTCAGTATCGATAGTACTTTTTTGAGTATCTACTTACTTTTGACAACCCTACTAGTATGTTATTCTTATACATTTTTCAAGATCCTTATTTGTGTGAGAATTTTTTCTCTATAATCTTTTTGCTGCTGCAAACACCAGAATGTCCCCATTGTGGGACAATAAAGGGGTTTTCTATTCTATTCTATTCTATTCTATTCTATTCTATTCTATTCTATTCTATTCTATTCTAAAATTCCTTTTTTTCTTTCTGTTTTTTTTTTCATTATCAATGCTGTACTTTTAAAGTTTCCTCAGGCTTTTAATTACATCTTTTAGGAAAAGGTGATCTATCTGAGAGGAGGTTAGGGATGCTCCAGTGTCTCCCAGTGCTCCTCCTCCCAGACACACCTTTTTCCTCCCTGGTCCTCCGGCGTTCCTTACCTTCTTTCCGCTCCCCTCAGCCTCGTTGACTGGCTGTGAACTCTCACCCCAGCTGCTCGGGAAATGTCATACAGGCAGGGAGGCCCGTGGTGCAGTAGGGGGGCGTAATAGGAAGAAAAAAAAATAACATTTTCTCCGCACTCAGCGCATCATTCAGCAGAGACTTTTCCGTCAGAGTGCCACATCCCGCTCCTGCTACCACCGCCACCAGCAGCAGCAGCAGCCGCAGATATCGCATCGCAGCCTCGGTGCTCGTTTCGCATTAAAGCTGAAATATATTCATAATAAAAAAAAGCCCTGGTATGGCAGAAATGTGAGTAGCAGCCCATCACTGTCGTTCTCCTCTTGCCTGCCGTGCATTGATGCAGCAGTGATCCGTGTGTTGGTTCATTCTGCTGGGCTTCAATCCCAGCTCATTGACAGGGAGGATCACAGCCTCGCTCCGCTCCTTTGGAAAGTATATATATAGATATAGATATCTATCGGGCTGTGTGGTTGATCAGAGGGGGTGTGATGTGCATCATTGCTGTGTGTGAGTCTGGCTGTAGCTTTAGCTGATTAGCTGCTCGCAGTGCAGCTGTGTGTCTCCAGTCAGATGTGGAGGCCCAGGTTAGAGCAGCAGCTCACTGCGGGGAGGCTGCTGTGTGCAGCATGCTGCCACAATAACATCAAAATGCACACATGAATGCATATGAGATGAGTGCAAGATTTAACTGCTGCTTGTATTTTGTGATTCCTGATGTGAGGACCTGCAGCTTGATTGGGAACTCTGTCTGAACTCTCTGCACAAGCTTGATTGGATGATTTATTCTCTTTTATTGTATGTCTATATAGGTTTGCACACTTTAATAAGATTCTTGTCTTCTTAACTGGGAGATTTGCTGGATGGTTGATATGTGCGGGCATAAGCTGATAAAGAACAGGTGGTGAATGAACATCTGGTTTGGACAGAGGCGTAGCTAGAACATTTTTATAAGGGTGGCCAGGCAATAACCAATGTATACTGAGGGGGTGCCGAAAGTGGATAGGCACCAGGTTTAAGCACAGCGTCCATATTTCTAAAAAAAAAAAAGACAAACTATAGTAAATAGATGCATATATTTAAACATCCGTATAGATAAATGCTATATATATATTCTTTGAGTTCTGGAGCGAACATCTTTTCCATCATCATTAATTACCTACTTTTATCAATATCATTCTGCATTAAATTTATATTTACAAGTATTGATATCTACATAAAATGATGATTTAATAGGATTTTGTTAAAATAGTTATTTACATAATATATGATTTCACTGAAGACTCTTAAACATAATTTTCTCTTTACGGCATAAAACACAAAATCTAGTTCTGAAAGAGCATAAATTCTGTACTAATCATCTCTAATGTTCGTATATTGATGTGCATAATTAAACGCAGTCTTTTTGTTGTCAGGTAATTGTTAATATATATAAAATTAAAATGCTTTGAATATTCTACTTGAGAGAAAGAAATTGTAGGGATGGCCAAAGTTTGGCTAAGGGTGGCCATGGCCACCCCTGGCCCCCCATCTAGCTCTGCCCCTGGGTTTGGATGATGCTGGTGGTTGATGTGGTCAAGCTCAGGTGGTATCAGGGTTCCTATATTTTTGTTTTTTTACACCAATTTTGATTGGTTGTAGACAGACTGAACTCTGACCCTGTTCAGCCTGAATTTAAACTTGTTTAGAGTCCAAACAAGTTGCGAAATACTAGGGCTAAAACAATTAATTGGATTAATTGATTACTGAAATAATCATCAACTATTTTAGTAATCGATTAATTGTGAAATGGAGCATAAAGACTGTAAACATGCCTTTAGCTGACAGAGCGACCCACTTAGAGCAGTAATTAAAACAAAATTGTAAAAAAATATATAAACATTTTGCATTTAAGATTAAAAAACAAAACAAAACAAAAAAAAACCCTTTTGATCTGTTAATATGTTCAATCCAGAACTCATCAAGTGGACCATTTTAGTTTCATCTGGTTTAATTTAGAAAAAATCTTCTTAAAGGGATAGTTAGGTATTTTTGACATGAATCTGTATGGCATCCCCATCACCAGCGGCATGCAATCACACTGGACTTACCCCTGGCTGGCGTCCTGTGAGCAGAGTTTTCGTCCAGTTTTGGTCAAGCCAAAAGTAGTAGTCCGCAGGTTTGCTAGACCCAGCGAAATAAAGCGTTTCTCTTCCCAAAACATTATGTGTTCAAAAGAGTGATACTTTTTCGCATCCCAAAACATTGTAGTGGAAAAAAGTCACTGCGTCGTTATCAATTGGTCCTATTTTCTCTCTGTTGTTGAGCTCGCAGTGGGCGCCGTCATTCAGACAGCGAGCC
>JAGKQL010000049.1:5370949-5385322 GCA_018398635.1 Cyprinodon brontotheroides
CTCATTAACAAACTCCCAGCCTTGGTCAGTCAAGATCCTCTTGGGAGCTTCAAACTGATAAAAAAACTTGAGGATGCACTGACTGACTTCCTCAGCAGTCTTGTTTTTTATGGCATATGCCTGGGGCCACTTTGTCAGGTAATCAACCATGACGCAAATATACTGATTCCCTGTCTTTGTTGTTTTTAACTTGCCTATCAGATCCATCCCAATAAGCTCAAATGGTTTTGAAACCTGTAACACAGAAAATATCACAATTAATATGTATGTCATATGTCCTCAATAAGTACAATGTCAAACACATTTTATCTAAAAGTAAAATATAATATGGCTGAAATTATGTTTCTTTTTTTTTTTTTTACTTTTATTGGTGTGTACTCCACCTCCTGCTTAATGATGACTCTGCTGGCCTGGCATGCAGTACACTGCTTCACCTGACAAAAAAACAAAAAAAACAAGTATGATCATTTTCCACATCTGTGTGACTTATTAATTACAAGCATGTACTATGAAAACTATTTAATAATTTAAAAATTTATCACACAAGAAGTAAACTATGTTAAGCTGACCATGTTTTGAAAAAAGTCTTAGAGAAACACTAAATATGCGTTCAAAGACGCACAAGCTCGTCTTAGAGCGCACTTCCCAAATGGACACTTAACTATCAATTATATACCATCAAAAAGAACACAAATAGCTGCAGAATCTAAAAAAACAAAAAAAAAACAAAACAATTATATATGTATAACTAACGACACGAATTCTGGTACTTCTTACAACAAGAAAAATAAGAAAATGTATAAGTCCCTCGGACGCCATTTCCCGAGGACCCATCTCACCTTGCACTTCAAAAGCCTTTGACTTTCGTCGAAAATTGCTCTGTTGGAATGCAGATAAGCCAAGGGGCATAGTTCTATCGGTTAAGAATGACTTTATTTTGTCAAAGAGACTGGGATCCATGGTGAACAACGTCGCAAGTGCATCTAGTGTCCAGCGCACGCGTATGTGTATGTCAATTAAGAAGCTCCGTTGAAGTGTGCACGCAGTATGCATGTGCAGTCCGCATGCCTCAAAGGAATCAATGCAATGCATAAATAGCATTTTTACACTTGTCAAATATGGTTTCAAGCTACTGATGTTCAACTGAAAGGGGAGTTCGGCCTCAAAATCACTTCATGTCCCTTATCAGTGTTGTTGGCGTTCTATAGTTAAATTCTATTATTCAGCCAGCACAGAAATTTATGTTTCTGATACTTAAGATGTTTATTGCCCTCCCCTGTAGGGTGGTAAAAATATCTTATTTAATCAGATATTATTTCAGCTGTTATATACTGTTTATGACACACGGTCCTACTAACTGTAAAAGTTGTGGGAACTTAATAAATGAAAGAGCGATCGGTGCACTAATCATGGCTTTCCAAGCAGTTATTTCTCTTGCACATACATGGAATGTAAATCACCACCACTTCTGTTGTTCAAAATATAAGATTACCTACAACAAAAATCATTCAGCTCAAGTCAAACATATTTCAGCTTAACACCTTTCTACACCCAAGACCAGGTAAAACTCAACTGCAAAAAACTAAACTGTCATTAAATCTGGCCATGTAACAAATAGGAAGTGTAAAAATGGTTGAAACACATATTACAGCTTTAAGATGTATTCTGTAAGCTTGAAACCAAAGAGTTTATTCGGGAAGAATTTGGGATATGAAAATTAGCTTTTCACTAATTTTAAGGACATTGGAATGTTTTCAGACTGTAATCACAATGCAAATCCATGAGGGTGAATAAAACATTATTATGGCACAAATGTAATGTTCTATTGAATGACCTGCTTAATCAAGAACCACAATAACCTGCTAGCTAAATGATTCTTTACCCTCTCTTGAAATAGCTAGCAGCGAATAGACATCAGGATTCCATTCTAAAATGACTCTTCAAGTGCATACTTGGCAATGGAAATGTAATGAGCATTTGAGGAACACGTGAACACTAATGTTCTATCAGTGTTAAATCCTTAGTGGAATAAAGCTTGTCCAAGCAAGCTTTAGCAACAGCCTCAACACATATTCCTGTAGCATAGCTTAGCATGCAGTCCATTCTTAGCATCAATTAGCGTTTGTCTTTACTGAGCAGTAAACACACGATATGATTAGCATCATCAAAAGGCACATTGCTTGTTCTGCTCCTAATCATGCCAGACCTGCAAACCTTTTCCATGTCCTCATTTCTAAGCTTGAGTTTCATCCAGTTTTGCAGCTCTGCAGTCAGGGGTTCTTTTGTCTCAGTCTCACAGCAGGGGTCCCCTCAGTCTCTCACACCAGGGGGCATGGTCTCTTCATCCAGTTTGGCTCTCAGGTAAGTTCTGGAAACTCATGAGAAATGTTGCAAAGCGTTCTGTTTGCAGCAGTTGGGTTTCTGAAGAGTTCTGACTCATCCCCTTGATGGTTCTCGTGGGATCTGTTTGCCTGGGCCTCCATCTCCACTTGTGGGCTGCCATGGGCCTAGCAGCTTTGAGAGCAGTGGCAGAAGCAGGCTGGATCAGACGAGGGAGAAAAAGTGAAGAGGCAAAAAGAGGCAAAAAGAGAAAGAATCCTGTGTGCTCTGTGGTTTTGTTCTGCCCTCACCAGCAGAGGGGGTAGGTTTTCACACCTCTGTGACTTCCATGTGACTTGCTTTGGCTGAAAAAGGGGGCTGCAGGAAGTCCCCCAGCTGGGTATTCATCAAAGCTTCGTTTTCTTCTCTGGTCATCCTATCAGATGAAATATGGACACTGCTTCCCAATGTCCAAAAAAAGTATGATCATGGCATGTGGCACAACATCAGTGCTATAGAATGTTTTTTATATCTTTGGCTTTCACGACTTGTAAACTGCGTAAAGAGTTAGTGTGAGATATATGAGGTTGTAATCTGTCACATATGATGCTTCAGCGTCAAGACCAGACATTTTGAGGCAGTAAATATATTATAGTTACAAGGAAGGTGCTGCAATCAATTTTTGGCAGGTCAAAATGGCTTTTTAGTGTGGTAAAGAGTTCCAAGCTATTTTGTGAGCTCAGATATTTAAATTATGGAGGTTCTGAATGAAATCAAGTCATATTTGGGCAGATATTGTCATGATCTGGCCTGTTTGCTCTCCCTTAATTAGTAGTTCCTCTCACCTGCCATCTTCCCTCCCTGCCTCATTATAATTCACCTTCCCTCTCACCTGTTTCCTCTAGTTTTATATTCAGTTCAGCCTGAGCATTCAGTGCCAGATCATTGCTTGTCTTTTTGTTAGTCTGTCCAATTTTATTTGGTTCATGTCCTGGATCCTAGCTGCCAGTGGAAAGAGGGTTTTAGTGTTTATTTGTCTCGTCTCCTGATAGGCCCCTGTTCCTCCCCTGTGTCCTCCTCTGGATTTTTTGGCTCATTATGGGGAGAGGTTCAGTTTTATCAAAAGCCCAAGCCTGGCTCCAGGGGGTGGAAGTGAAGTTTAAAGTCTGCTTCAAGTTCGGGTTCCTACGTCCTGTCTCGGCTACCCTCTTTCACTGAGCCTGCCTATCTGCACTCTGATCCTTGTCTGCTTGCTCCTGTGTGTGACCACCTGGTCGTGCTTCTGGTCCCAGTTTGACTCTGAACCCTCCTGGAAACCTGTGCTGCATGCCTGGAAGTCTTCGGGATACTGCCACCTGTCTCTATTCCTGTCTGATCTGGATCCTGCCTGTTCTTTCTCCTGTTCCTGTCTATGTTTTGGATCCCCTCACCAGGATCAGCTTCCCGCATGACCCTCTGGGACCGCAGGACTGGGGACACTCCTGAACTGGACTGTTAAACCAGAGTGTTTCAGATCAGGCGGTGCCTCGCCGCTTCCCTGCCTGCAGTGTCGCTTGGTTTCACAGCCCTCGCTTTTGTTTTGTTTTTTATTTTTAATAAACCTTTTTGAACTTTTCCTACTGACTGTCTCCTCTCCTGAATACTTGGGTCCAGCTGTCTCATGATTCTTGCATGAATATCCCTTGTTCTATTTTAGTGCCTTAAGCTTTGTAGACGGCCACACCAGCAAGTCAAAATGGCTATTTTTGTGTTGTAATGGTCCTTTAAAAGAGTTCCAAGCTGTTTTGTGAGCTCAGATCTTTAAATC
Source organism: Cyprinodon brontotheroides (assembly GCA_018398635.1). NCBI lineage: Eukaryota > Metazoa > Chordata > Actinopteri > Cyprinodontiformes > Cyprinodontidae > Cyprinodon > Cyprinodon brontotheroides. Next base: position 5,375,076 of record JAGKQL010000049.1, read on the forward strand.
ATGCATCTCCAGAAGGAAATCTAGTCATATTTAGGTAGAAATAACCTTTGAGTGACTATACTGTGCCTTCAATCAATTTTTGACAGGTGAAAACCGATTGAAAACTGCAAAACACATAGAAACATGGGAAACTCGTGCTATATACGGCCAGATCAGATAAAAAACAATGCAGAGTCACGAGGATCGTTGCAAAAGTTATCATATCTTTATTGAAAACCCTCCAGTAAATCATATTTATTGTAGTGTAGTCTCCAATGTCAGGGCTACACAAAGTCATCAGACCGAGTATAGAAACATGTCTATCACGTAACTGCTGTTATGTGACAAACGTTAAGCTTTCGAATCTTTAATGAGGCCTTTAATTAGGCCTATATTATAATTTAATTAGGCCTATATTATAATGCAACTGTGTGTATCTGCATGTCATGACCGTTTAATCCCGAAGAAGGCGAGGTTTACGCTATAAGCTCAGCGTGACTGCTTTCGCTCCCTTGGCGGCGCAATCGAAAATACCGCCCCAGCAGACATTCACTTTTTCGCTTTAAACTGGAATCGTTTTATCACGCGCTGCAAAAAACGCCCTGGATGCTTTTATTGCACAAACTGGAATACAGAGTCTCTAAAATGTCATAGGTGGATTTGCAGCATTTCCCGCTGCTGCTGAAACAGTCTGGTGGCGCCGTGCGTGCGTCTTTGCGCACGGAGTTTACGCAGCACATGAACCTTCTCCGGGATGATATTCAGAGCCGCTTTGCCCACATCGACCAGTATTTATCCAGAGAATCATGGGTGTTGGATATGCCCTGAAGGACGTAGAATACATCGGCTGCGAAGATGAGCTTTGTGACCTTCAAGCTGATTCCGTGTCCAAAAGATATTTCCAGGAAAACAGATTAAAAAAGTTCTGGATTGCCAAAGGACATGCTGTCGCTCCCACACTGGCCAAACACGCAACAACCAGGGTTATTCTCCCATTTAGCACTACATACCTGTCTGAAGCAGCTTTCAGCCGCTATTAACAATAAAAACTAAAGTCAGAAACAGACTCGATGTTCACCAGGACTTTAGACTGGCTATCACAACAATCAAACCTGACATCGCATCCCTGGTCAAAAATATGCAAGCTCAAGGTACCCATTAGTAACTGAACAAATAAGAAGTAAAAAAGTTGTAAGTTTAGTACTGGTTTCTGAAACTGTTGTGTGATTTTATTTATTAAGCCAGTAGTTGTGTGTGTTTAATCACATGGGACTGTTTTTTTTTAGTTTTTACTTTATGCATGTTTGTAAATTAGAACTGGAAAATATATTGAAAATGTGGACATGCTGATGAAAGTTAAGCTTAGGTTTGAAGTTTATATGTTAGCTCTCTTTTTTGGAGTTTGTTGTTCATTTCTGTGCACTGTACACCCCTTGACATAAAAAATACATTATCAATCAAAAATAATAAGAACAAAATGACATATCTGCCATTTATTCTTTATTTTTCAAATAAATAAATGTTTATTACAAATCACTTTAATCTTTTGATACATTTGTTCGGGCCTGTGTAAGGCTTGGGGGGGCTTGGCTTGTCTTGGACTTCAGCAGGGGGGGCTTCAAGAAATAAAGGTTGGGAACCACTGCACTAGAGCATAAAGAACACCATCAAGAAAAAGGAACTTTGAAAAAAAAATAAAAGCTGTAATGAGAATTAAATTTAAAGATGCTCTCTTTTAGCAAATAAAATTTAATTGAGATCTGAGATCTGTAATCACAGAGAGTAGATTTTTAAAAACACTGCATACATCTACAAATGAGAGAACATTTCTTAAAATGGGGAATCTGTTTATCCACTGATCTCTCTATTTATTCAATTTATTGCTGATAGGCGAGAAAACTGCAGTCACCTGCCGCCATCTTGGTAATCCCCACTCTCATGGAGTCGGCGCTATAAAAATGTCTGTAATGTAATGTAATTACCATACCAATGTAATCCAATACATGTATATTGCATGTACATCAACAATTATCACTTTTGGCACATCATCAGATAGTGTGTGTGTGTGTAATATTCTTAATATCTACTAGTATTATTATTATTATGCTCCATTAACACACTCATTTTGTTGTGATGGATTTGTATAATATGTTATATTACATGATTTATAGACTTCATGGACTTTATACTGAATAATATACAATCTGATGTGCCTTTTTTTTAACCTTAAAGCGATGAAGGTGATCTGCCCACATGCTTTATATAAAGCACCAAGTGTGTGTCTAATGCTACGTTCAGACCGGACGCTACCAAAAGCAGCAAAATCGCGTCTGCTTAGCTTCATTTTTGCTGCTTGTACCAGTTAGTTCTGACGCGCGGCTGAAGCTTTTCTTTTGTTGCCCTGGCTGCAGCGGTGCAAAGATATTGTGTCTGACGCAGCTGAGGCGGAGCTTCACTATCCCTTTCTCTGCCTTGCAGCTTCTTATATTTGCTGTGATCAGTGGGAATAGTAATTTTAATATGTTTTAAGAGAAAAATACACCTGAAAACTTCATCAGTGCAGTCAGTTCATCCAGATTACAATCCTGCCTCCCAATGTTTTCTGTCGGAGCAGCTCAGACCCCACATTACCGCGGTGCGTACGACAGAAGGAATTCCTTCAACAGCAGCCTCTGGCCGGGTTGCCTCCTCGGCTGGTAGGTGTTTTTCATCTAAATAATCCGATCTGCAGGCACCAGAATAATAAAGCAAACATATTCTGCCGGCAGATGTATATATTTAAGTTAATTATGCGTTAATAAACTGTTATAAGAGGAGTAATCAGAGCGGTCTGTGTCATCAGCTGCTGTCTCTCTCCCAGCCAGCTCCACAGATCAGCTTCTCTGATTGGTTGACGCGGCGCGTCGAGCAGCAAAATTAAATTTTTCCATCTCGGCGTCGCCAGTGCGTGCTGCCGCTTCCGGACAGCCGCTGCTTCAGCTGCTCAGGCAACGCGCCTGCTCGCTTTTTCAGCTCGCGGAGAGCCTTTTGCCTTTTGCGCGCGCCTTGGCCCAGCGTCAACCATTGACTTTGCATGTAAACTACGCTGCTTCTGTCGCGCCAGCTGTGCCCGGTGTGAACGCGCATTAGTCGGTGGTTCCAAAGATAGTGCCGCCATGCATTCTGCAATAATGGCATTGCAGGGGGGGGCGTGAAGCGTATGGATGAATGAAGAAAAACAAACACAAAAAAAAAAACAGCGCTTGCTTGACTGAACATAATGGACAGTTGTGACACTGCAACCCAGATTTGAGAAGATCTGCAGCAACAAGCAGGCTCACTACAGCCACTGAAAAGATGGGAGGATTAAAGTACAAAGAAAAAACTCTCAGGGAGCTGTTCAATGTTTTCACTCCATTTTGCACAGAGGCTTTTTTAATGTATTGATGATAGCAGAGTTAAATATTATTAGGAAATAAAAAATATGTTTAAAATAACACAGACAACAAAGAATCCTCTTCTAATCTACAGTATAGAACTTATGAAAAAAATACAGTTACACAAAAGTGTTCTACTGTAAAGATGGTGTAGTTTATTTTGTTGCTACCAGAAGTGTGAAATAAACTTCAGTGGAGTTTGAAAACAAAATATGTGTATAGGTTTATTATATCTGGTTGAACGAGCCATGTGTGCCCAGTTGATTTATTTATTTTTATTTATTTTTATTTTTTGGGGTGCTGGGGGGTGGGGGGTTATGGTAGCTGCATGGAAATTTTTATTGGTAATCCAAACGGGGGCCCAGAAGAAAATCTTTTGGGAACCACTGGTCTAAGTTATGAATTATCTATATTTTTAAAGCATTTTAAGTCCCCCTGAAAATGAGAACACATCATCATGGTTTGATGCTTGTAGAGCCAGGGGTGTCAAACAGAATATTGTTCTCTGAGGGGCCACATCAGCGTAATTGTGTCCTTAAAGGGCCAGATGTAACTTATAAATGTAACTAAATGTAATTGAATGTAATGTAAAATAAATGTAACTACTCCTTAATGTTAAATAACTCATTAATTATTTATTATATACTTATTCAAGTGACAATTACAGTTGCATAGAAAACATATGCCTTGGCTTGTTGGTCTAACACCGCGTGTCACTGGCCAATTCCTACCCAGTCACTCCTCATCGGTCTGATACCCCGCCCGAATCACTATCATCGATATTTTTTAAGCATTTCTAAAGCCTGTTTCGCTGTTAGGTTTCTTCTGAACTCCACTTTTTTCCATATTAGCCAAAGAGCTCTAGGTAGAATGCTGATTACTAAGTAACGGCATCAAGCGTCCATCAATCAGTCGCAGGAATTTATAATGCAACTAATAGAGCCGCTAAAAATGATGGTTATGGGGATCGAGGTAGAATTAACCATATTTATTTTTAATTAATTTTATTTTAAAAACTAAGTGAAAATGAAGGAATATAGAACAGGAAAAGTCAGTTAACATGAGCAACACATGAAATTTAATTTTAAATATAGTTCTTTCCCTTCAAAATCTCAGAACCATCAAAATGACGGCTGTGGGAGTTCTAGCGGGCCACATAAAATGACATGGCGGGCCACATCTGGCCCGTGGGCCTTGAGTTTGACACATGTGCTGTAGAGCACCTATTGTTTACATTCTGACCAATCTAACTGGGGAGTACCAATATGGCGGCTGGTAGCTTTACAGCAACCTATACTACCAATGGGCAATCAGCCATCCAGGGAATAAATAGAGATCATTGATTTAATCCTAATCTGAGCAGGTAAATAAGCTGATATGTGAATGGAATCAGTATTTTTGCCCTTAAATTCAGATAATTCAACATTATGCACCTGAAGTAAGACAACGCAGTTGTTTTTTTATTATTTTATACGTACATTTTCTTATTCCATTGGCAAAATGTCTCACTTATCATCTGAATTCAAGAAAAAAACAAAACACTTATTTTAAGAAAGATTAACTTATTTATGTTTCTTTGTTTTTTGCAGTGGCAGAAAACTGAATATAAAGGCTCACCACAGTTTTGTGACATTCCACGTCCCCAGAGCCAGTTTAATCCCTATCCCAGTTCTAGAGACTTCAACGCCACTGGAAATCCACAGTGACACCTGGAGGGCGCGGATCGAGGAACGGGCCCCCAGTTTGAACCCGAAAATCCCACACACCTTCGTGCAAGTCACGATTGTCCATAATGAATTCGTTGTTCAGGCATAAGGGATGTCCATCGGTGTATCTTGGTATCGTGATGACTCCTAGGCCGGCTGGGCTTCCATGATCGACTTTGTAGTCGCGATCTTCTGATCTTCGGCCGCATGTCCTGGACACTTGGGTGATGAGAGGGGCGGAGCTGTCCACCGGACACCACCTGGTGGTGAGATTAGATGCAGCGCTGGAAGCAGAAGTGAAAATGCCTGAAAACTTCGGCAGGCCCAAGCGAGCAGTGAGGGTCTGCTGGGAAGCGTTTGAGTGGAGCCCTCAGCCCAGGGGCGCGTGTTCAACTCCACCTCGGTGAAACTCTCAGTTCCGAGGGAGGCTGGAACATGGAGTCCCGAATGGGCTGTGTTCTCGCCTCTTTATTGTCGATGCGGCTGCGTCCGCCCAGCTGTGGCGTGAAGGTTTATGGTGCCTGTGCTCAAGTCAATAAACTGAACCGAGGTGGTGGGACACCAAGCAGTAAGGGATGCTGTCAATGCCGAAGCCAAGGAATCCTGGCCTCGAGCTTGGCTTGCTTGTGCAGGACTCCTGAGCAGTAAAGCAGTGCACACCGCCAGGCCAAGATGCTGTCGCGGCCTGGGCGGTTGAAGAGGCAAAATTTTGGGCCTGGGAGGAGTTCGAGAGGCCATGGAAAAGACTATCTGTTGGCCTCAAAGCGTATTCTGGCAAACGTCCGGCGCCCGGAGGGGAAAAGCAGTGCTTCGCTAACACTGTTTTCAGTGGGAGTGGGGAGCTGCTGACCTTTGAAGGAGGATATTGTCGGTGGTGGAAGGAATACTTGAGATCTCTCAACCCGACGGACACGCATTTCTTCCGCGGGGAAGAAGAGACGGGGTGCTTGGGGCTTGATTCGTTCATCACCCAGGCCGAAGTCACCAAGGTGGTCAAAAAACTCCACGGTGGCAAGGCTTCGGGTGTGGATGAGATCCGTCCTGAGTATCTTAGAGCTCTGGATGTTGTCAGGCTGTCAGGGGCGTGCTAATATAGACACTAGGTGGTGCTAAAGCACTAGAAAGTTTGCCCTCTATCAAAGAAAATGCCCTTTTGAAACTCGCTTTTTTTTATTATTATTATTATTAAGATTTTACTGAGGTCGGTTTTTGAATGATCTTTTGAAAACCTGAGCCATTAAAAACGACTGAAACAATGCTCCTAAATGAGCTAATGCCCTGCTATCAAACCATCAGCCTCTCTCTCTTCCTTTGTCACGTGAACTCGCTCGGTTGTCAAGTAGGGCATGCCAGATGCACAGCATCATAGCAGTTTTCAGATAGTAAGCAGGAACGGTCAGCTGACAGGCTGCTTCTCCCTCGTGTCTCCCATTAGCCAGGTAATATACAGATCAAGCAGAATCGGTTTTGCCGTGCATTAAAATGTCTCATTCAGCAGCACCAAACAAGCATTTTGCCACTGGTCACCAGATAAAACTAGTTGTCTCCTTGTAAAGTGATGCTATTTTACTTTTTATATTTTGTATCCATATTTTTTATCTTAAGTTGTATACTGATTAAGTCTATTGTATTTATTGTGCATGACGTATACCCACAGTTTTTAGATATTTTTTATAATTTTTATTTAATCATTCCATTATACAGTATGTTTCATGTTGCACGATTGTACCATAAGAAAATTCCTAGTTTGTGAACTCCCTTCACTAACAATGGCAATAAACCTGATTCTGGGATTTCCTGAAAGTTTTTACACTGTAGCCCGGTCAACAGACACACACAGATAACGGTGAGGACGACCACATAGGTTAAATAATTTTGGTAGAGTTTGCAATTGCAAATCTACTGAAGAGGATTATTAGGCCACTGAAAAAAAAAAAAAAAAGTTAACTGATTTTTAAATTTCATTTCAGTTTAGTATGGGAAAAAGTCAGAATGCTTGACTTTAATCTCATAATTCTAACTTTTTCTCATAATTTTGACTTTTTGCTTTCGAGAATTCTGACTTTTTGCTCTAGTATTCTGACTTTAATCTCTTGTATTCTTGACAATAAAAAGTCAGAATTCTGACTTTTTTTCCCATGTTAAACTGGAAATAAATTTTAAAAATCAGTTAACTTTTTTTTCAGTGGCCCTAATCCTTCTTCTGTACAAATCTATGTGTTAAGACAAACGTTTTCTGTTGTATAGGTTTTGTTAGGGAACATAAATTAACACATTTTGGTCTCTTTATTGTCTTGCTTAATTGCATATTGATTTAGTAATTGCAGCACAATGCCAAGAAAGGAGGGTTAATCATATTGAAAAAATCTTAAAAGCTGTTCACATTTTAATTTTAAGTGGTTTGTGCAGCAGGTATTAAAATAGCTATTATTTTGTAGGCTACCATGAGTCATATTATCCACGTGACAAGACTTCCAGTCATGTTGCCTTAATAGCCCATTATTTAAACTAATGTGGCATATTTGTTAAAAGCCATTATTATTATTATTATTATTATTATTATTATTATTATTGTCATGATGGTTATTACAATATATTGTAGCCAGTGACAGCGAAGCTCTCTATAACATCAACATATAACAGGACAGGAGATGAGGAAGAGTTCAGGGAAGACACAGTAGAGACAAAGAAAAAGATCATGGATGAGGGAGAACAGATGGGTGAGAGAAAACGGGGAGATGAGCCAGATGAAAGAGAAAGAAAGATGAGCTTTAGTCTGTTCTGTTGGTGATGTGAACTTTTTTCCTATTGAAAAACTCACGCTTAGAGAATGTTACAAATAAAAGTCAAATTTCATTCAACATGCGCTTATTTTTTTTTATAATTAAGTGTTAAGCATCGTGCGCTAAAAAGTGCCTCCCTCCCTCCCTGAGCACCTGCCCCCCAAAATGTCTGTGCACGCCTGTAATGCAATGGTTGCACACGAAATTAAAAAGAAACAGTTTAAAAAAATTCAGTATTCATTCTTTTTCCTGTTTTAGTGTAGTCAACTATCACGGTTGCTAACCGTGAGGGTCGACAGCGGAGAAAGCTGCAGAAGGGTAGACCTGTTTTTTGAATTCACAGCCAAAACTCTTCCAGTCTCCTTATTTTCAAGGACTTTGAAGGATCCAGTCCAGGTAGACCGCGATCCTTGAAAGACGCAGTCCATAAATTTGAACACAGCCCTAGTTTATCCATCATGATACATTTCTATTCATCCTGATGATTCTTAACAATAAATTAGATTAGTTATGATAAAAAACTCATAAATGGATACATTTTGAATTTTCTTTAAAACATTTTTCTTTTCTTTTTTCCATTGGGGGCACTGGCAAACTTAATGAATATGAGAAAATGCAGTTACTCCTGGAAGTTTAGTGGTATAAATTACATTTCTTTATATAACTGGTGTCCTGAAGAAGCCCATTTTAAATGTATATCTTTTTTCGAGAGTAGTGTCTGTGGGGCTATAATTGCTCTGGCATGCAGTCGCAGCTATACAATTAATTAAGAATGACTTGAAAGAAATAACGAATAGTGTTTTATTCATCTATTTTATCGTCATTATGATAGCACTGCATAATATCGTGATATTTGAAGGCCAAACTGTCCAGCCCTAGTATTGGGCATTACATGTCTTCATGGTTTCACCAGTTCATTAGTGCATTCAGCAGCCATGAGGCTTGAGATGTCTTCTTTGATCTTTAAGGGAACTTTATCATCCTAAATTCTTTTTGTTTTTTACTTTTAACTATGCTAAAATGGTATTCCTTTATCAAAGCTATACAGTTGTATGTAAGTAGCCCCTCACCAGGAAGCCCCTACTGCGACTCTGCTAAACAAATGCCCACTTTCTCTGATCAGGGAGGATCTGAGGCGGAGCTCAATGATTCTACACCAAAGTTAAAAAGAAGTCCCTCTTTTAGCAGCTAATTTGCACTGGGCGGTAATCTTTTAAGCTAATAACAAAGTCTCTGAAAACCTTTTTATTGTGGCCTTGAGAAGTCTGACTTTGTTTTCCTTGCAGAAACGCCGTAATTTGGGGACTTAATATTAGAGCTCCTGTTGACTTCAGTTTGATTTATTTATAAAGAACCCATTTACAACCACTTATTTCAACAACATTTACTAAAAAAGACCAACAGATCCTGTTAAAGTGACTTGAATCAAAGTTTTATTATAGTAAAAAATAACAGGTGAATATAAAATAAAAGGAAGGATCCCTTAGTAGAAACAGAAGCAGTAGGCAGGATTTAATATAATTTAGTCTAGTGAAATAGAAACAAGTCATCTCAAGGCAATTTACACGAGAGCTTTAAAACAGAAACAAGTAACACAATTCAACACAAACGCAGAATGAAATCAATCATAAAAATCCAATTAGATCCTTTTTACAATATGGTAAAGATAAATTAAGTCTATTTTGGCGTTTAGAGAAATGTCTTAAATCCAGGAAGCTCAGCCAATCACATCCAGTCATGAATGCAGCAGTCCCTCCTCCTGAGCAATGAAGTGGTGACAGTAGAGAGGAAAACTAGCTTTAAGCAGGAAGGATCCTCCAGCAGAACCTGGCTCCATGTCAGCGCCCATTTACTGCAGCAGAGCGGGTCTTTAACAGGACAGCAGACAAGAGGTGCCGGTCCAACGAGGAGATGACGGAAGAAATCTGCTGGAAGAGAAGAACAGGAGTTAGTGAGAGAACACACTAGTCAGCGACATTTAAACACAGAAACACTGAGAGAGGTGTTAATTTAACCGAGAGAAGAGGAAAACACACAGGGAGAAGCTAAAGTTAACAGCAGTGATAACTGTAGACAATGGATGCTTGGAGAAAATGCCTGAAAATGCTGCATTTGTTGGAGTCTTCAGTCGGTCGTTTCTCTGCTTTAATAAGTTCTAAAAACCCTTCAGAGATCAACCAGGGGGAAATTCTCCCATATTGGATCAGAAGCTGCTTCTGAACTGTTTATCTGTGGTCTAATGGAAAAGTCAGAACTTCTGGTTCTGGTAAAGTTTTGGTAAAAGAGATAAATTGAGGTTAACATCCCTTCATGATAGAAAGAAGAATTAAAGGTTAGACCACCTTGATGGGATGGTTTTGGCT
>JAGKQL010000049.1:5390322-5411198 GCA_018398635.1 Cyprinodon brontotheroides
AAGACTAGGTGCTGGCACTAATGTAAAACATCAAAAATGTATCTAAACAAATCTTGTGCTGACTGTACGTGTCCTGGGATACTGTAGCTACATTCTGATGATATATGACCTGGCCCAGCCCTCTGGAACACAACCCTACTTCAGCTCATGCTACATGCTACAGATCAGCCAACAACGGTAAACTTGAAATGGATACATGAATAAAAACAGTATGTTCTGTAACTTAACAGAATGAAAATGCGCCGGGAACACACCTCATGGGACAATGGGATTGAGTTTCCGAAAAGTTATACTTGGCCGCTCGCAGTTTCTTGTATCTCCACTTTCTAGCCGGCACAAGCAATTCTTTGTTAAGTGGGAGACATTTTCCATTGAGACGCTTCCTAGGTTGGAAAACGGTAAAAGACAATCCATTTGGGATTTTTTCCCCGTCCAGTCACAGCTTACAGCTTACTACACCCTACTTACACAGCAAATCTGCACCATAACGACAGCAGAGGTAAAATGAAACGGCACAAAACTAAGCAAACTACTAGCAGAAGAAAGCTAGTCCTTACAGGCGCCAAGTCAAAGTAAACAATGGCCGGACCAGCTTTCACAGGCTGCCGCCAAGAACGCTGTGATCGCCATGTACCCGCTCCTTTATTTATCCTAAAACAATTTATTTTGTATTTTTTAACCATTTCCACGTGAACTTAATCAAAAATTATCTTCTTAAACCAAAATGTGTTTTTGTTTTATATCATTTCATCTCTGTTATCATTCCTCCTATTTCCAACCAATAAAACATCTATTTAATACATATTACCCCTTAAAAACCTTTTTAAAAAACACTGATAAAAAAACTTATTTCCTAAAAACATTTACTAAACTAAACAAGTTGAGAATCTTCATCTCTTCTTTTTTCCAGTTGTTTATCAGGTTTAAATTCAGTCAACTTCCAAAATACTAAAAATGATAACTTTTTTATTAAATGGAAAAAAGAAACAGTTTGGCTTGATAATATATTATGTTAAATGTCCTTCAAATATATTTGAATATTTATTGAATGTAATTTTACTAACATATCCATATATAAGTAGCAAAATGCATTTTTTAAAAATCATAGAGCTAGCGCCATCTAGTTTTCAAACATTTCACATCTAATTTCAACAAAGGTGTTTCTCTCAAACAGAAATAAGAGTTATTTTCCAATCATTAAATCGCTGTTAACATTCCTGACGAATTCAGTCGACTAAAAACATTTAATCTCTGAGATGTCAAAGATGCTACATGCTAAGCTAGCTGTAGCAGCTAGCTTAGCATGTAGCCAACTCCATGAAAAAAACATCAAATTAATCATTTTTCACCTAACATTTTTTTAAATTAACATAGCAAAAGAGTGACATAAACCTTCCAGGTGATGTCCCGACAAGTTGTTCTCCTCTGGTGCGTTGCTCATCTTTAGCAGGTTAGCAAACCACAGGACTGCAGCAAGTTCAAGCGTCAAGGTCCAAGCTAGAAATGATGCGCGGCGTTAGAGATAGGGCGCTCCGTGTCCATGACAACCGATGGGCCTGCGCATGCGCGTGCGTTTTTTAGAGGGATTTAGAGAAGTTTGCTAATTGCAGCAGCTAATCGGCGGAGCTCAAACAAAGCACTTTGTTTTTTTACTGTAATACTATAGTTTTCATCCTCAGCTAAACGGGAGTTCAGTCAAAGTTTGCATTTAAAGAGGCAAAAGAGCGAGTTCTAAAGCTCACTGCTCACTTTCTAAGGTTTTCTGCCATAGTTTGAAATCAAAGTTTGTACAATAAAACCTGTTTCTAAATCTGAATTTGGAAATAAATTTTATTCTGAATGAGAGACGTGCTTTTTTCCGTTCGCCATTATGATTAGAGCCCAAATACAAATAACAGAGTATTACGGCCAGGCTAGAGATTTTTTTTTTTTCAAGAATAAAGTCCTAATATTATGAGAATAAAGTTGAAAAATAACGAAAATGAAGCCATTATACCAACCAGCATATCATTTTAGACAGATTTATTTTGTCATTCCGTTAACACAAGTGTAAAACAAAAAGAAATGTTGTTAAGAACAGCTTTCTAGACAATTTTTAAGTGCAGCCTTGAAAACAGTAAAAAAAAAAAATAATAATGATAATAATATTAACATATGACTGTATGTATAGTTCTAACATTTCAGGGGTTTTTTTTATTATTAAATATAATAAATATAATAAAATACCATGAAAGAACCCATTTTACATAACATTAAGCAGTTAATGGGCGTAGATTTGATTTCAACTTTGTTAGGGACACTATTGGTCTTCAGTTTCATTGCTCTGATGTCAATGGTCCTTTGCAAAAACATGCATGCTCTTTTTTATGCTTAATGTGAGCATCAGCACACATTTTGTTTAAAGAGAACCGCAGCATTTCTTGCTACATTAATACAAATCTTATAAGCACTGCACACACTAGATGCAGTTTATCAATGTTTAATGCATCACTGACTCTGACGAATGTGGAATTAGGACCTTTTTCCACTTTAAAAAGGTTTGCAATTAAACTTACCAGCAACTAAGACAGTGCCTATTTAACCAAATATAGTCTAAATTTGTGGATTTATCCTGTGTTTTCTTTTGAATATATAGAAATCTGCAGAGGTAAACCCCACTCTTATTTTATTTTATCTGTTCTTTTTTATTTAATGTGCTGCTGTTTCGAATGTTTTAAAAGCAGCATTTTGTCTGATTAAAAGATTAAGAACCAATAAAATATCAGAATGATGAGGAGTATCCATAAGAGTAGGAGTATTGATAAATTCTTAATGATAACCATCCCTAACGGTTGCTGTTTTCAGATGCATCTGAGATACATCTTAAAACAATTTATTTTTCCCCCCCAATCGTCCCAGCGAATAAAGCAAAGCTGCTCCCTCGCTGCCTGTAGAGATCGACAAAATGCGTCAGATGAGCTTGCACACATTTCAAAGTGCACTAGTTTCTAAGATGACACATTGGTGTGAACGCGCCATTGCTCCTTTTTTAGTACCAGTTCTGAAAAAGGAATAATGGAAACAATTTGAATGTAGCTGAACTGAGTGGAGCCGGTGTGAAAGAGGCATTAATGTTTGTATATTCAGTTATGTTGAAGCAGGGATGCTCCAAAAAAATGAAACAATTCAGGACATGGAATCTCATCATAATGAAACCATCTGCATATTTTTGCTCCATTTGGATACTAGAGTACATCTAATATAAAGTCCTTGGCAAATCCTTGGCTTTCTTTGGTAGCAGCTAAACCAGCTGACATGTTCTAGGCAGCATGCTGGTTCGGGTCGTAGTCTGCATCCATCTGCAGAAACGAGGTAATTGTTAAAGCTGCGATTTCTGCAATAGCACTTTGGGAGGAAAAGAAAAAGTGATAACTGACGGTGAAATCGTCATCCTCCCAGTGAGGTCCAGAGACTCCTCTTCATTGTATTCACCCTGCTTTTCTTCCCGTGTCAGGGCATCCCAGGGCTCTGAAAACGCAAAAGAACTTCTAAAGTACAGACGAAGCGCAGATTCACTACAGTAAACTAAAATTTGAAAAAGAAAGCAGCAGCTCACCGTCCAGCTCATCAACACCATTGTCATGGAACTGAGGCTTTTCCTCCTCCTCTTCACCGTAGTATTAATTGCCAGTAAACCTCTGCAGAAATAATGTTTCAGAAGTATTAAAAAGCTTCTTGTTTTTCATTTTCAAAGGGGCTACGTTTATTTCTATAGCGCCAATTCACAACACAAGTCATCTCAAGGCACTTACAGTTCAACCAGATCATCCAGTCAAATTGATTCAAAGTTTTCTATCTAAGAAAAACCAGCTGATTGCATCGACTCGGTAACTCAAATGAAATACACATTTACACTAAGCATGCTTGTGGCCACGGTGGAGAGGAACTCCAGCACGAACAAGAAAAGAAACCTCCAGCAGAACCAGGCTCAGTGTAGGCTGCCATCTGCTGAGGGCCGCACTGGGGTTCAAGGGGACAGAAACAGAGATACAAAAAGCAGCTGTAAAAGGCGGCCAGGTCCAGGAAACACACTGTGAGACACAGAGACACAGGAGTACACTGGAAAGCAGGCTGAGCTCCAGCATCTATAAACAAGGGTGTTGATGGAAGCAGCACAGCCACAGTCTAAGGCAGTACACAGAGAACTAGCAACCCAATCGACAAAATCATCAACCTGTAAAGGGGAATTAGCACTCCTCTAACTATGATTGGTTTATCTCTGGAAGGTGAGGCAGCGTCTTATGGAAGCAAATCGTTACCATATTTAAAATGAAAAAGCATTTTCAGAAATGCTTTTTCATTTTAAGAATGTGGCTGCATTGTTTGAATCATAAATGAAATTAGTAATCAATAATCCTGTTTTGCATTTTAATTTTCTTCTTTAACACTGCTCATCCTTTTTCACTTAATTAAAAATGAAAAAAGAAAAGACATTTGAGATTTATTTTTCAAAATGTACCCCAAGCAAATACAGAATACATACAAAAATTCAAGTTGAAATTTTCAGGAAATGCTTTTTCATTTTAAGAATGTGGCTGCATTATTTGACCTCATAAAACCTGCTGTAATATGTTCCTCCTGTCTAAATCAGACAAAAAAGGTCCCAGCTTTTTCATTTTTGACTTATACTCATCTGTTATGATGAAAACTCACTCCTGAAACTTTGGAGGTGATAGAGCTTCATTTCTTAAAGTTACAAGGGTGGAACAGATTATAGCAGGCCACCTGCTATAATCAGCACCCCCTACAGAACAAGATGGGTAACCCGGTCAGCAAGGACCTGAGGAAGAGCGGCGTCTGCTGACGTCACTCTGCTGCGCCCGCCGCTCAGAATGCTTTTTCGTTTTCTAGTTAAGGACAGGACTTTGCTGGCAGACCATGAAAACAAAAAAGCAATGTCCGCTGTGTTTTCTCTTTGATTATGGCATAAAATGTGCAGTCTTAAGAAGAAAATGCAAATAGGATGATTGATTACCAATTTAATTTATGAGTCCAACAATGCAGCCACATTCTTAAAATGAAAGAGATCCAGTTCCAACCAGGTTATTGAAGGAGGTATTCCCTTTGATCTCCTCCTCCATTTTAGATAGGATTAATCTATCTCTGTTACAGGGATATGTACCAAATGTCATGATGGGTTCTCTAGTGCAGACCCAATTATGCAGAACACCACGGAGACGAAACTGAAGTGTGCTGCTTCACCAAAGTTTATTGTCACAAGCACAAGATATTTCACTGGTTCTGGTTCAGGCCTGGGGAACTGTTCACTGGAGTCCGCCTGGGAGACAGTTCAGTTAGCGCTGGATCGTGAAGAGTTTGATTCAGAGAGTTTCGGTTTGTACCTTGAGGGTTCTTGGTTAACTTTGAGAGGAAAACTGTTGGGTCCAGAGATAGTTTGTTCAGCAGAGTCCGTTAACTGCTTCAGCTGCCTTACTTCTAGAGAGCTGACCTTGGCTTTGAGCTTCCAGCTTCCTTGGTCCAGAGCTGCATGGAAATCCAGAGAGAAGTCTTCAGGTTTGGCTCAGAGGGCAGGCTCGGCAGGTTAAGCTCTTCCAGAGCCTCACAGGAGAAAAACAGGTTTCCTGAAAGTAGAGACAAAGATTAGAATCCAGTCTGGATTCAAAAGTCAACGAAGGTTCTCAGAGATACTAGGCTTAGGTGCTAACCAACTGGATTAAACACTGCGGCGTCGAGGCAAGGTCTGAAGACAGCTTAAATACTGTGGATCCTCTGATGATGGAATGAGCCTCAGCTGTGCAGGAGGCTCGGCTCAGGAGGATCCACGGCGGACTCTGTTGGAGGAAGGTGGTACTTCTCCAGCTCCCAACACCAAAGGCTTTTAAGGTTGCTGGAATTAAACCTTTGCTTAGAAAACCGTCTCTTGACCCAGATGACTATTTCAGAATGATAAACTTCTTGGCATTGAAACTGGCAGATGGATTAAAATTCAACAGGAAAACAGATAAAAATAGGAAAATACTAAGTACAAACTATGTGGATGTGAAGATGTAACATACAGCAGAATGGGTTGTTGACCTTTACCCCGGGCAAAAGTTCCAAAAATCTTTCGAAGAATCTGCCACGATTCAACCACCTGACATCGGTGTGCAGCAGCAGATCAGGGTGGTCTGCAACTGCCTCCTCGAGCTGAGCACGGAATAAACGCCTCTGAAAACTCCTGTCCCGAACAGAGCAAGCGATCTTCATCGCAACGTCCATGACATGCTTCATATTTAAAATACAGCTGTTGTCGATGGATGATGCGGTAGCTCAAAAATCGGCAAAGTTTCGAACCCAGGTTGAACAGAACGCATATCCAGCAGTCGTAACCATGGAATGGAGCCCCAGCAGTTTTGATAGAAATGTCATTATCTCATTATCTCTTCAGATTCCTCTTCACGCACTTTAGAGTCCCTGGTAACAACCAGCAACCGTGGCAAACCATGCCCTCGCAATCAGCATGCATAAAAAGGTTCCCCTGCATACTTTTTTATTTTTCATTTTATTATTATGAAAAGAAATAAACATTGGCCTCTCGTCATCAATGATTTGATTACTGTTTTTTAAAACAAGTCTTTTTTTTTTTTGTCGCCTTGAGCCGCTGTCTGTCAATTGCTCAACATCAGTGGCCACATAAAAGCACCAGTGACAGCTACAAATAAGCAAATTAGGCCCCAATCTTCCTGGCAGGCGATCTGTTCCTTCCACCCTGTTGGGATCTGGAGTTCTGTCCACCTTCCTGCAGCAGAGGGCGCCCTAGGTCTCCTGGAGCTGAAGGTGACTACCACACCTGCGGCTGATTTGCTCATCAGGGAGACCAGCATATAGCAGCGGCAGGACTACTCTTCAGTGCCAGAGTGTTAAGCCATTTACGGTTAGCAAGCCTGAGCCAACCAGCCTGTCTGATTCTCTGACTCCCCTGAAATCCTGACTTGAACCTAATATGTTTTTGTCCTCTCTGCTTCTCAGGAAGAACCAGCCTGAAACCTGAAACCTGGAAGAGTTTCTCAGTTTGAACCAATCTGTCTGTTCTCTGAAGAACCCTGGAAAACCAAATCTGTCAGATACCTGCCTGCGTTCTCAGAAGAAGCGAGAGCTCAGACCCAGATCAGTAAGATCACAAGCCAAAGCCCTGCCTCTGCCTGGCCCTCTGCCAGCCAACAGCCTCTGGACCCTCCTGGTTTCCCCCCTTCTGCCGCTCTGCTCAACCTCTGAACAGGTATAGACCTTCACTCCATTCAACCCTTAAGATAACCTGGAAGTCTACTTGGCAAATCGTCCCTCTCTGCAGGTGAGCGTTAGTGACCAGACCTGGATCCGATTTGTATCCCAGATCGTGTTGTTTAATTGTGATTGTTTAAATAAACATTGTGAACTTTTTTTCCCAGCCTCTGAGTGTTCTGCATGTGGGTTAGATCCCTTAAGACAAACATGACACCTATATGCCGTATAGGGTTACAGCAGGGCTCGATGTTAACCATTGCCCGATCTCCAAGGGCAAGTAGTTTTTATTGTCGGGAGAGTACAAATTTAATTGCATTTGCCCGCCGGGCAAGTGCAATGATCGCAAAACAAATTTATTTATCTCAAAATGACTTTAAAATCGGCCGACATTCGCTGAAAACAACCCTCAGCGTTGCCGGGGCCTTTTTTGTTGTTTTATACACATTCTCGCATGATTTGAAAAAGCCGCGTGATTTTCAGCTAGATGGCGTGATTCAGCTCTTGGGGAGAGAATTGTGCAGAGCAGCAGCTGGATGATGAATTTAATCTATACTATAATACACGCTAGATTAAAAATGATCAGTCAGAGATTAGGAAAATAATAATAATAATTGTTTGCGCACAGCGTAAATATTTCTATCATATTGCAGTCTTCTGTACAGTGATGCAGGTCATACATTAAAAAATATTCATAAAATTTTTTTCTCTAAGACATTGGAGCGGTGCATTTAAATGTTATAGGGCTAAACATGTTAAATTGGTGAGTAGTAGCGGTGTAAGTTTTTAACCTGTCAAGTTTTTCTTTTAGAATTTTAACATTACAATTTATATTTTTCCAAGCACACAACAGTTTAAAGCAAAGTTTAGTTTGAAAAGAATGTGCAGGAAGGATTGAAAAGCATGTTAACACGGTAATGTAGGCTTGAGTTCATTATCTGACGCATGCAGATACACACCAGGAACCTGGAAACTTGAAAAATACTGAATTACAAAAAACATTTAAAAAACAAACATGTTTCATTGATATATATATACAAAAATGAATATTAGGAACTATATTTATTAAACATTATACTGGGCAAGTAAAAATTCTTTCTGGGCAAATGAAATGTGAAAAGCCTTCTGCCCAAAGGGCAAGTGGTAAAAATCCTTAACGTCAACCCCTGAAATGGCCAGCAACTATTCCCAGGTCTCTATGATGTTGAGTAAACAGAGTTATAATAGCTGACATGAATTTAGGGCTGTCTTCATTTGGTGCATAAATGTTGTGCAAAAGAATTTGTTGACAGTATAATAGTTGACAGATTAGGATATATCTACCATCCTGATCATAGTGCTCTTCTTTGATTATAAAATGCAAGTTTTTGTGGATAAGTACTGCTGTTCCCCTTTTATTACTTGTGTAGCTTGAAAAATAAACCTGTCCTACCCAGTCTCTAGCTTTTTTATGTTCCTCTTTTGAAAGGTGAGTTTCTTGTAGAAATGCGATGTCTACTTTTTTGCTTTTTAGAAATGTAAGAACTCTCTTACATTTGATTGGATGATCTAAACCTCTGACATTAAATGTTACCACATTCAGTGAATTTACCATGTGTAAAGTAAATGATATCGCCCCATATAATACACTTGCAGAAAAAGACACAAAACATACAAAAAATATAAACAATAAGATGGATTAAACAAAAGCAGACAAGATAAGAATCCCTCTCAGCTTAATCATGGTCATTTTCAAACCTCGTGGAGTTTTGCAGATTTTCTTTTGGCAGTTCACCATGTTTTACTGTCAGTTAGTGAGCCAGTAGGAAGCTTATAATGTGTCTGCTGCGCCATTTGTCTGGTTGGTGATTATGTAGCCCACTGCGTTCATAATCTTTGCGTCTAGTTTCAGATTATCATCAACTGCATGTGTCAAAGTCAGCATAGTCACAGGCATTCCCCTCAGCGCATTGTTTCCATCTAAATCTGCACCATGTTTGATGGGTTTCATTGTGGCGGGCGCCCTAGGCACCCTCCATCCATGTCGCAACAAGTGCTTTATAGCATTCCTTTCTCATTGCTGCAGGTGTTATGATGCCCCTCTATCACTGCGGCAGGCGGTTATGGTGCCCTTTCCCCATTGCTGCAGGTGCTCATGGTGCCTTTTCCTACCTCTGCAGGTGCGCAAGGTGCCCCCCATCCTTAGTGGCTGGCGTCTACTCTCCCTTTTTGCCATGGTGGTCTTGGTGCTCATGGTGGCCTTTTCCCTATCTCTGCAGGTGCCATAGCACCCCTCATCCTCGCGCCGGCGCTCATGGCGTCCCCATTCCCATGGCTCCAGGCGCTCACGGTACCATTTTCTATCGCTGCAGGTGCTATGGCACTTTCATTGCACGCCGCTGCATGGCGCCCCTTTTTCCCTCGCTACTAGCTTATTGCACCCCTTTTTCCATCGCTATAGGCGCTTGGAGTCCTCCATCCATCGCTCCAAATGCTCATGGCGCCCTGCATCTATCTCTGCAGGAGCGTCATGATGTAATGGTTTCTGCACTGTTTCTGGCCTGATCACTCAGACCATACACCTGCTCTGCTCTACCCGTCTGCAATCATCTCTGACCGGAGTCACCTGTTTCCAGCACTTTAAAAGCCCCATCAGATCAGTCCTCTGTGCCAGATTATCTCGAGCTAACCCACTACGAATAGTCCAGCATCTAAAAGAGAACCTGACCGCCTATCTGTTTCTGACCCGATCTGCCTCCCGACTCCGAGCCTGCCTGACCCCTGTTTGATTCTGCCTGCCTGTTTACCCTCTCTGCTCTGCCTCTGGTTCCCCGGATCTCTGAGTCGTTCTGATCGGCCTGCCTGCTCCCCTCTCTCTGGATCTCTGACTCGGAAAAGCTCCGCTAAACTGCCTGCCTCTCCGTCCTGGATCTAACTGGTAAACCTCCCTCAATCTGCCCACCTGTCTACCTGCAGCCTGTTTGCCCACACAGATTCAGCCCCGCTTTCAGATTAACCTTTTCAATAAACCAATCAAAACGTCACTAACCTGTCTTGGTTTATTTGGATCCAGTCTCTGTCTCATTACACATGATGTGTTATATCTGTCGGGACAGAAGTTTCTGGCAGCCTTTCTCAATCGCTACAGGCATCCATGCGCCCTCATTCAGTACTGCATGCGATTATGTGCCCTCCGTCATCACAGCAGACGCCTCATGGCGCCTTCCATTGCTTGCAGGCACCTTCCATCATCACGGCGGGCGACTATGGCGCCTTCCATCATCGCAGTGGGTGACTGGCGCTTTCCATCTTTGCGGTGGTTGCCTCATGGCACCTATCAGTGTGGGTGTTTATGGCACCAGCATCACGGCTGGCATTTTATGCCGCCTTCCATCTTTGTGGCGGGCACGTCATGGCACTTTTTATCTTCCATCACCTATCAGTGTGGGTGTTTATGGCTGCAGCTCCCCAGCAGGCATGTTATGCCTCCTTCTAGCATCGCAACAGGCGTCTCATAGCGCCTTTCATCCTGGGTGTTTATGGCGGCAGCATTGCAGCAGGCATTTTATGCCGCCTTCTAGCATCGCGGCGGGCACTCCATGGTGCCCATACCCATCGCAGCAGACGCATCCCACTTTTATCCATTACCACAGCACTTCCTGGCACCCTTTTTCTATTATAGTCAGTGCATTATGGCCCACAGCTCTTTTCCTCAGGCACATCGGGCTTTTAACCCATCGCAGCAACGCTTATGGCACTCTCTTTTCATTGCAGCAGGTGCATTATGGCCCCTCAGCTCATTGTTCCAGGCGCATCGCACACAAACCTATCATACGTTGGCATCACAAGGTGCTTTGCATTGAACCCCTTAGCACATCATGGCATACGTATCTCAACTGAAACATCCCGCTTATCCATCACAGCTTGTTTGTTTCTTCTTCGGTCATCGCGGCTTACGGGTCAGCTAAATCATGGCGTCCCCATCTCACTTTCTCAGCTCATCATGGCTAGTGTATCATGTCCCCAGCTCATTGCTGCACAGGCATGTGTTCTCTGCTCGCACCCTCAGCTCACGCTACGTAGAGCTAGTCTGGGTTTGTGGTGGGCCAGAGCGCTCAGCCACAGCCTATCATTGCTGTTATCACCACAGTCATCATCGCATCGTTATTTTTAAGCGTCATTGTCTCCTTGCTTGTTCAGCAATTTCGCCATTGCGCATCATCCCAGCTCTGCTCTTTCATTTCCAGACTGCTTGATCTGGCTATTGCATTTCTTTACTCCTTGTCCAGTTTCACTTTTTAAGGGCTGCCTTCTGACTTTTATTTTGGTCTAGACTGCTTCTCGATTGGATTGGCAATCTTTCTATTATCTCATCATTCTGTCTGCAGCCATGCTTCAATTTTACAGATGATGCCTTCATTTAGATGATACTCTTTCAACCCACCTCCAGCCCCTCCTCCACCATCGTAGCTAAAGCTTCATCAGAGTTTAATTCCTCCCGGACTCTTACTGCGTTCCCTCTCTCATTTTAACCATTCTGACAGAGAAGACCGCCATGTTGAAGCCTGGTTCTGCCGCCAGCGGTTTCTTTCAAATGGGGAATTTTTCCTCTCCACTGTAGCTTCATGCTTGCTCATCACTGGACGGGTTCTCTCAACCTGTGTTATCCAACTGGACTTCCATCTTCCAGGTCCCTGAGGGAAGCTGTAGTATCAGCTCACACAATCCACTGGATCTCCTCATAAAGCTCAATCAGCCGTCTACAGACTGACCAACTTCCCTCTATCTCCACTCCAACACCAGTTTCGGAGTCTCACGGGGCAGCTTCTTCTTTGCTCCTGATACCATGCATATCTATCGAGAAATTAAGCGCTATGTTTCCTGCGTTACTTACCGTACGTTACCTTGTTTTAGTAGCTATTAATCTAGCTAATTGACTGTAACTATAAAGCAGTTACCATTGCAGACACCTCGTTACTGCGCGTTACTGATGCCGCACTAATGAGCGTTTTTTTCATGATACGGAACGATCGCGCTTGGGTCCATCGCGAGGGGGGATGAGAATGGCTGATGTATAGTGAGATGAGATCTGTCAGTTGGGTAGGTGGAGGTTTAGAAGCCTGGCGGTACAGCACACACAGGGAGATGGAGAGTGAGGAGGACTCCAGCAGCAAGACACAGCGTTTTCCTGATGGAAATACTGGTGTTTACGTCGAGCTGCGTTTCCCCAACACCTCACGGTTTTCCCCTGCATACTCCGCTTTAAGCGCCCAGGTAGCACGATTCACCCCACGGCGCTGACAGGAAAGCAGCGCATGCTAAGCTAAAGGCCGCGTAACGAATTAAGCCCTGTGCTTTCGCGCCACAGGAGAACTATACGAGGCGTGAGCGATCAAATGATGAGTCTATATGGAGAAAATGGAGAAATCTGGATGGATGAAAAGGATGGATGGATGGATGGATGGATGGATACTCTCTGCCTTTTCAACCTACTGTATTTTTTTATGGATTTAAGCATAGATTGATGGATGATTGATGGATGATGGATGGATGGATGGATGGATGATTTATGGATCACACATGGATGTATAACATGGATGAATAGATAGATAGATAGATAGATAGATAGATAGATAGATAGATAAGATGAATGGATAGATGGACAGATGGATATAGCTACATGTTGGCATTATCTATAACAACCCAAACACAGGATTTCAGAAATTAGACATCCCAGTTATTAATTTCATATACTCACCAGATCTGAATGCCCTGTTAAAAAACTTCACATGGCGTTCCCCTCTGATGTCATTTTTACATTGAGTTGCAATAATGCAAAACTCTCTGCAGGTTCTTGTCTTTGTGCGTCCGCTCTATTCAGCTGGCTTTAGAAACACACAGCTGAGGTGGGGCGGGGTGGTGAGGGTTACCCACCGGTGACGCCAAAAATAGCATAATAGTTACTAGTAACCAGATTACTTTTATTGTGGAGTAACTCAGTTAGTAACTCGGTTACTTTTTGGGAGAAGTAACTAGTAACATAACTATTACTTTTCAAAGAAGTAATGTGCCCAACACTGCTAAAGACCAAATAATTGTATCAATAAATTTCTCTAATTGTCTTTTTTTCTTCATGTGAGTTTTCAGATTGAACTATATAGGTAGATAAATGGATAATCATTATTATCTGTCAATTATTAGACAACATAGGATTAAGTTCAAATGGGTATGGGTGGATGGATACTCAGATGGATTCCTGAATAAATAGATGGATGAAAACTTAGATTACCAAGACTATGGGCATGTCTGAAGACCTAAAAACCTGGCTGACAGAGTCTTCGGACCAGAGTCTTTGAAAAAGAAGTTGATTAGTCAATCATATTATCTGGATGGGATTAAATTAATCAAACACAATAAAGTAAAAAATCTTGGTGTTATTGTTGATCAGAACCTGTAATTTAAAGTCCACATTTAACAACTCTAAAAAATTGTCAAAATTATAAATATCCTGTCCAGGGGTGAAACTAGTCCATGCATTTGTTACTTCAAGGCTGGTTTATTGTATTTCTTTACTGCCAGGAAGTCCACAAATGTTGGGCCTTGGTTGTGGGTGTATGTGCTTTACCTTTCTCCTCCCCAGGGTGTGTTTTGGTAGGATGAGCTCCCAGCTCATGCCACTTGGCTGCAATCAGGAGGCAGTATTTAGAGGAGTGGATATCCTAGGATGGACGCCAGTTGGTAAACATCCGCACTGTGGTAACCTACCTACCAGATCCTCTGATTTTTGATACTCTTGTTGAAATCTTACCTTCCTTTTTTTCCTACTTCCAGTCATGTTGACTTGAGTCCGTTTCCCTCTCTGCCTCCTGGATCCATCTAAAAGAGCTCACCTGACTGTCCACCCATCAGCACTCCAGCATAAAGGAGAAAGAGTAACTCACTACATGTTTGCTACAATCTTTGAAAAGACTCACCTCTGTCTGACTGTAATTGTGCCCAGCGGCACCTCCAAAACTGAAACACACCTACTAATATCTCAGCTTATTGTGTGATTTTTAATGTTACGTGGCTGGCTGTGCAAAATGGGATGCAATGATAAACTGACGCTACTACAATTTACACTGGCTAGTGGGATGGCCAGGGCATTGCACAGGATGGCTGTGGCCACCCCTGGCTACCCTCTGGTGGTGCCACTGAATGTGCCTGCTCTAGAGTCGATTCCTAGCAACATGTCAACAAACTGTACTTAAAAGCCATCAGCTCATCCAGACAGAGTGTTCATGAAAATTAAAAATAGAGATCATATCTCTTCTGTCTTAGTTGCTCTTTATTGGCTTCCTATTAAATCCAGAATACAGTTTAAAATCCTACTTCTCACATATAAAGCCTTAGAATGGCCAAGCTCCATCTGATATCAGATGCTTTTTCCCATTGTAGCTTTGCCTTGTCTCTTCCTGTTTGGCTGTGACGTCTCCATCCTGGAGAAATTATCAGCTGTGCTGCTGCCATCAACACCTTTATTTCTAGATGTATGAGATCAGCCTGTTTTTTCCAGTGTACTCCTGTTTCTCTGACTGTGGCTGAATGGATGTGCTCTCTTCATCCCCTGACATGGGTGCTGGCTGCGTAGCTCATCTGCCTGGCTGTGTGTTTCCTGGACGCCTTTAATAGCTGCTTTTTGCATCTCTGCTTCTGTCTCCTTGAACCCCAGTGGGATCCTCAGCAGATGGCCGCTCACACCTGAAGGCATAGGTTTGATTTCAACTTTGGTAGGGACATTATTCTTCAGTTTCATTGGTCCTTTGCAAAAATATGCATGCTCTTTTTTTATGCTTAATGTGAGCTTCAGGGCTCATTTTGTTTAAAGAGAACAGCAGCATTTCTTGCTACATTAATACAAATCTTATAAACACTACATGCACTAGATGCTGTTTATCAATATTTAAAGCATCACTGGCTCTGATGAATGTGGAATTAGGACTTTTTCCACTTTGAAAGGATTGCATTTAAATTTACCTGCTACTAAGACAGTGTCTGTTTAACCAAATATAGTCAATAATATGTGGATTTATCCTGTGTTTTCTTCTGAAGATATAGAATTGTGCAGAGGTACACCCCACTCTTATTTTTTTTTTATCTAATCTGCTCTCTCTGGATCATGCAAAATAATACATTCAAGGGACAGCAAATAAATGTATTGTATTTACATGTGCATTGGAGCTATAAGAGGAACTGACACTGAGCATTTAAAATATTAATATTAGAAGTTGTACATCTGGGCTGTAGTTACAGTACTCTGTGTAGCTAATTTCATGTATTTTATCTATGGCTGAAACAATTAATCATATTAACAAATTATTTAAATAATGGTGAACTATGTACCGTGAACTATGTAATTGATTAACTGGAATATAGGGCCACTAAAATGTGCCTTTAAGCCGACAGAGCGACCCACTTAGAACAGGAATTATACCAAGATTGTAAAAAAAAATAGTTTTTGTCTGTCAATATTCTCTCCATCCAGAACTCCTCAAGAGGAAACGTTTAAGCGTTTCTGTTTCACCCTGGTTTCATTTCATAAAAAGATATTCTTTAAGGAGCCTTTGGCTATCTGATTAAAAAGATAAAATAAAGAAATCTAACGTTGTTAACTTACATTTCTCAAGTTCCACAAATCCCAATAAAACTCTCTCCTGCTTCTTTTAGCGGAACTGCAATCTTTCAGCTTTCAGCCTGTTTTAGCGTAGATAATATATTTTTTAATTTGGACTAGTTTTGTTAAGCCTAATATTGAATTTATTTTAGCGTCTTTTTTTTACTGGCTCAAAGCCCCCTACGTAGCCTTGCATACATACAGAACTAGAAAACACGCCAATCAGAAGAGAAGAGCGGAACCCAAAGGCAGAATAACCAGAGAGTTAAACCGCGCAGCACAGTTGATCGCGCTGCTATGTGAAAGGGACGGGAAAGAGCGAGGCAGCTGCAGCTACCAGGCAGAGAAGCTACTGCTGTAGGAAAGAAGCGACTTTGCTTGCTGTATAGTGAAATTATAAACATGTTGTTGTTTTACATCCAATTATTGGTAGGGACAAAAAGGTCCGTCCAAAATTTTTGGTAGGGACATGTCCCTATGGTCCCTATACAAAACTCGGCCCATGGCTCACACTGAGCCTGGTTCTGCTGAAGGTTTCTTCAGTTGTTCAAAGGGAGTTTTCCTCTCCACTGTAAGCTACAAAGCATGCTTGAGTGTGAGGGATTGCTGAGAAGAGAGTCAATGAGTGCGATGCAGATTAACTGGTTTTATCTGGATAGAAAAACTTTAAATCAATTTGACTGAATGACCTGGTGAACTATAAAGTGCCTTGAGTTGATATGTGTTGTGAATTGGTGCTATAGAAATAAACTGAACTGAATTGAATATATAAGCATACTGAGCTGAATTTAATACTTAAATAACGCTGGGTTCAGAACCCACCCAAATTGGTTTGTTTTTTAACCCAACATTTATAAAGCAAAATTCACTTCATAGCAGGAATATTATATCAGATGACATCTTTATATCACCTAACATTAACTAAGAAACCATCACATTTTGTTGCTTTCAACAAACAAATATTTATATAATGAAGGCTACAATAAAACTGATGTTGATAATGATAATTTCAATGTTGGCAGTGGTTATTCCCTGGCCCAGTTCACTTCTGTTGCTAGGAAACATAAGAATGGTCAGCCCCGCCCACCTGATGACTTTAAAGGACTAACATTCTAAATGCTTTGATGACATCACAGCTAGTCTACATAAAGGGGTTCCATAGTGCTAGCTCATTGTGCGATCAGAAGTCAGAGTCAGAAGCAGCTTTCAGAAAACTAGTTCACTCGTTCGTTCCTAAACCACTTCTAAGTGTTTGGAAAGAGTACTGAGACGACTTATCGCTTCTCCCTGATAGAATCTGAACGCTAAAATGATGGACAAGAAAGATATCTACAATCTGAGACAAGACCAGAAAATGAGAGCAAGTAGATCATCTGAGATTAAGGCATGGCGTAAAAACCTCAGGTTTGCTATCCTTGCTCGTTACAGAGGAATCACTAAGTTGATTACCGAGGATGAATTTGAGCTGAATAATGTGGCTAACCCAGCTCCAGTAAAGTTCAACAGGACAATGTTCTCCAAAGGACAACGCAGAAACCCGGCTTCAATCCTTAGCAAGGATTCATCTGGTCTGTGGGCTCTGCGTAAAAAACGCAGGTATGAACTACTGGCAAACTTCAGGAAGATTCACGGGTCAGAGAAGGAAAATAAAGCCATGGACTGCAGTGAAGATACGCCAGTCAGAAACAGAAAACTGCTACGTTTGCCGTTTCGTTTCAATCAAGGCACCACTCCTGACATGAATCCTTCCCCTTTGTGGAAAAGAAAAGAGCCCCACTGGTTGAAGAAATATAATTACATGGTTAGAAACAGGTCAGCAATGGCTGCACCAAAGCAGAGAGGCACCAAAAGCTTCAACCATGGAAGAAACAACATGAACCAGCCTCTCATCATAACATTCAATGTTCAGGATCAAAGAAAAAGTAGATTCAACAATGGACAAAAGGTTTCCAGACCTCAGACTGAGAGAACATGTACTTGGAACAACAAGCTCAGTGCTGAGATATGTTCAAAAAGTACAAGATGCAACTTCAGACAGCAAACTGCAGGCTCCTTCCCAAGCAATTCGGGTAAAAGATTCACCCCTCGACAAAATAACAACTTCAACCGCAGACAAAGACAGAGGAAGAATCAAAGATGGTATCCACAGCAGGAACAGAGAGGACGCGTTTCCTTCTGGAACCAGTCAACAGGAAATGTAGCCCAGTCAAATGACCAATGTTGGACCAGCAGAAGCAGCTTCAACAATTTCCATGGTCCTCAAACATTCAGAGGACAAAGGACAAGAAGAAATGGTGAAATGTTTAGGGGCTTCCAAGATTCCTCTGCCTCTGACAGTTTCTACAACAAAAATGGCATCAACAGATTCTCTGGCTACCAGCGGCTCAGAGCTCGTAAAGGAAAGAGAGGAAAGTCCAACTTCCAAAGTGTTTATTGAGCTCTGTTAAAAACCAAATTGTATCAATAAAATTCTTCTAATTATCTTTTTCTCTCTGTGTGAGTTTTTCCAGATTAAAATAAAAGATAGATAGTTAAGGTCTGTTAATATTTTGCCTAATTTGTGAATGTTTTAGGAGGGAAATTCAAAGTTTTATGAATAAATAAGGCTGAGAACTATCTGATGTACATTGAAGTCAGGAGGAGTTCAGCCCACTTATTACAACCTGGGCAACTAGATTGGCAATACAAAGAGGTCTGTCTCAATCTGTGTATGAACGTATATATGTGGTTTAATTTAGGTGTTTTTCTTCAATATAGAATCAAACAGTATGAATCCAAAAAAACATGATCTTCAGTATGTTACATAAATTACCAAAGAAAGGTCTTAAAATTGCCCATATTGATATATGCAGTCTTAGAAATAAATGAAGTGAATTAACAGACATATTGAAACCAAATACTTTGCATATTGGCATTGTCTGAAACCCATGCAGACTCTACATTTGATGATGCAACTTCAATGATTGATGGATACAGCACTTTTAGCAATGATAGGAATATATATGGAGGAGGAGTTGCTATCTATATACAAAATCATAGACCTGTTCAAGTGATGCCAGACTTTATGTATTCTGGTATTGAAGTACTTTGATAAAAAATTGAGTCTGAAACATCTAAAACCAATACTTATAGGGTGCTGTTACAGACCTCCAAATGCAAATAGTGAATATTTGGACACAATG
Organism: Cyprinodon brontotheroides; assembly: GCA_018398635.1. Classification (NCBI taxonomy): domain Eukaryota; kingdom Metazoa; phylum Chordata; class Actinopteri; order Cyprinodontiformes; family Cyprinodontidae; genus Cyprinodon; species Cyprinodon brontotheroides. Next base: position 5,409,397 of record JAGKQL010000049.1, read on the forward strand.
TGTGTATTTCAACATAGACTGGAACTCTTCTGACTGTCCTGCGAAAGTCCAAATAATGAGCACAGCAATAACTTAGACAACTTTTATTGTAAACACAACATAACATGTGGATTATCACAGATAATCAATAAACTGAATATGTATAAAAAGGATGGCACTGGATCAGCTTGCTGTATTGACCACATGTTTATAAATATACCACAAGTGTGCTCAAATAGCTTATCGGTGCCAGATGGTTGTAGTGTTCACAATCTTTGCAATTGTGAGAAAAACAAATGTTCCTAAATGGGGTCCAAAAAACAATAATGAAAAGAAGATTTAATCTTTTACAATATGAAGATGATGTAAGACATAGAAAGCGGTCAGAGGTTTTTCTACAAAAGGATCCAGAGAAGGCATTTCAGCTTTCTGATCAAACCTTGATGAGAATTGTAGAAAATCATGCACCAATAAAAAATCTTCCTGTTTGAAATGTTTACAACCCGAGGTTGGATCAAGAATTAAACGATCTTATGAAAGAGAGAGATCGAGCTAAAAAAGCAGCAATTATATCTAAACTTAAATCACATTAGCAAGTATAGTGTAAACGTAGAAATGTTGTAACCAAGGTATATAGAAGGGAAAATAAATTGTACTATGCTAATATTAGTGTTGCACCGATGATACCGATACCAGTATCAGGCGGGGGCCCGATCCAGCACTAAAATGGTGGTATCGGTATCGGCGAGTACAAACAAATAGGGCACCGATACCATTTGGAGAGCCAAAAGTTTATTAAACTATTGTCACCCATTCCAGGTAGGAAATAAAAAGTTCTACTGGATTCACTGTGTATTAGATCTTTTCCCTGCTTCACAAAGGTAAGCAGCAGCTTGACAAAGCCATGATGGCAATTATTTTACCTCCAGTTGTATGCAGTTGTTCATATTTCTACAGTATATCAATTTCAAACAGATAGTATTGGTATGGTATTGGTATCGCCAATAGTATCAGGTATCGGTATTGGTGCCAAACAATGGCATCAGCGCATCGGGTATCGGGGCTAAAAAATGGCATTGGTGCAACACTAACTATTATAGAAATAAAACATAATAAAGGAACATAAAATCTCTGAAAGCCTTCCAAAGAGACACATGGGTTCAAATAAAGACCAAGGATATCAACACGCTTCTCACAGACCCTCACATCAACGAAGTGGACAGAAACATCAAGTTCCCCCTGGGAAGACGTGAAAGATGACAGCCATAAGTTTTCCTGGCGCTGGCGAAAATGCACATCATGGAAGACAGACAACTCAAGATAGAAGTCTACAGGAAACCCACACACACCGACCAGTGTGGGTTTCAAAAGAACAACAGACTAAAGAAGGATTCCTGAAATACAAAGGACATAAAAATTACCTTAACCTTTTATAGGGTAAATTACCATTATTCGATTACTAGAACACACCTTATAAATGGAGAGACCCCCCCCTTGCTAGAGAACTTGTATCCTACAGATATGCTCCCAGATTGGAGCTACTGGTGGATCAGGGCCCATTTCCCGCTGGCTTCCGTCTGGGATCTGAAACTATCCCACTTTGGGGACAGATCAAGGAGGCTCCAACATACTTGCACAAACATGTGTCCGTGAAAGTCTGTGCAGACTCCATGCAGGCTAAAGGCTGACTTTTTCCAGACATATGCATGTAAAGCTGAGTTTTTATGACAGCGTATGTGGTGTCTTGCTACACTGCTGGTGGAAAAGTGCTTTGCAGTAAGTCGCAAGGACCTGCAGCATCTCAGCCTCTCTGCTGATAGGTT
>JAGKQL010000049.1:5411698-5430827 GCA_018398635.1 Cyprinodon brontotheroides
AAGAGCGACCTGCCAGTGCCACAAATCGCGCTTGCTGTCTCTCCAAAGTTTTCATGAAAATTAAAAATAGAAATCATATCTCTCCTGTCTTAGTTGCTCTTTATTGGCTTCGTATTGAATCCAGAATACAATTTAAAATCCTACTTTTCACATAAAAAGCCTTAGAATGGCCAAGCTCCATCTGATATCAGATGCTTTTTCTCATTGTAGCTTTGCCTTGTCTCTTCCTGTTTGGCTGTGATTCCATCCTGGAGAGAAATATCAGCTGTGCTGTTGCCATCAGCACCTTTATTTCTAGATGTATGAGATCAGCCTGTTTTTCCAGTGTAGTCCTGTTTCTCTGACTGTGACTGAGTGGATTTGCTCTCTTCATCCTCTGACATGGGAGCTGGCTCGTAGCTCATCTGCCTGACTGTGTGTTTCCTGGACGGGGCCGTCTTTTACAGCTGTTTTTTGTATCTCTGCTTCTGTCTCCTTAAACCCCAGTCGGCCTTAGCAGATGGCCGCTCACACTGAGCCTGGATCTGCTAGAGGTTTCTTCCTGGTAAAAAGGAGTTTTTCCTCTCCACCGTCGTTACAAGCATGCTTAGTGTGAGTTGATTGCTGAATAGACAATGTGTCGATGCAATCAACTGATTTTCCTTAGATAGAAAACTTTAAATCAATTTGACTGAATGATCTGGTGAACTGTAAAGTACCTTGAGTTGATATGTGTTGTGAATTGGTGCTATAGAAATAAACTGAACTGAATTGAATATATAAGCATACTGAGCGGAATTTAATACTTAAATAACGCTGGGTTCGGAACCCACCCAAATTGGTTTGTTTTTTAACTCAACATTAATAAAGCAAAATTCACTTTATAGTAGGAATATTATATCAGATGACATCTTTACATCACCTAACATTAACTAAGAAACCATCACATTTTGTTGCTTTCAACAAACAAATATTTATATAATGAAGGCTACAATAAAACTAATGTTGATATTGATCATTTCCATGTTGGCAGTGGTTATTCTTAGGCCCAGTTCACTTCTGTTGCTAGGAAACATAAGAATGGTCATGTCCGCCCACCTGATGACTTTAAAGGACCAACATTCTCAATGCTTTGATGACATCACAGCTAGTCTATATAAAGGGGTTCCATAGTGCTATCTCATTGTGCGGTCAGAAGTTAGAGTCAGAAGCAGGTTTCAGAAAACTAGTTCACTCGTTCATTCCTAAACCACTTCTAAGCGTTTGGAAAGAGTACTGATTACTGAGTACTTATCGCTTCTCCCTGATAGAATCTGAACGCTAAAATGATGGACAAGAAAGATATCTACAATCTGAGACAAGACCAGAAAGTGAGAGCAAGTAAATATTTTGAGTTTAAGGCAGGGCATAAAAACCTCAGGTTTGCTATCCTTGCTCGTTGCAGAGGAATCACTAAGTTGATTAAAGAGGACGAAGTTGAGCTGAATAATGTGGCTAACCCACCTTCAGTAAAGTTCAACAGGACAATGTTCTCCAAAGGACAACGCAGAAACCCGGCTTCAATCCTTAGCAAGGATTCATCTGGTCTGTGGGCTCTGCGTAAAAAACGCAGGTATGAACTACTGGCAAACTTCAGGAAGATTCACGGGTCAGTGAAGGAAAATGAAGACTGCAGTGAAGATACGCCAATCAGAAACAGAAAACTGCTACGTTTGCCATGTCATTTAAATCAAGGCACCACTCCTGACATGTATCCTTCCTTTTTGTGGAAAAGGAAAGAGCCCCACTGGTTGAAGAAATATAATTACATGGTTAGAAACAGGTCAGCAACACTGCATGAAAAGTGAGATTTTCGTCCCCGTAAACCCCCGTAAACTCCCGCAGATCTGCCTTTGATTTTAAGTCAGGTTTCGACAATTTGCAACCCGTGCTTGTCGGCGTTTGTCGTGCCACAAAGTGCCCGGAAGCGGACTGAAATGACAATGGAGAGCGATCAGCTGTACTAATGGGCCTAATTAGCATATGAATGCAGCAAACCTGGCGCGGCTGGCCAGGTCTGGCTTGAATAACCTACTCAGTATTGGCTGAAACCACTATTCTCAAACAAATTGAAATCGCTCGTGATTGGCAGCAAAAACCACTGCGTGGCCACGCCGAGGCTTTAATTTTCTTACTGAGTATTGGCCGGAACCACTTCTTTTTAAACAAGTAAAATCACTCGTGATGTGATTGGTTGGCATATATTTATATTTACATATAAAAATATACATATATATATATATTTATTTAATTATATATTTATTCATTCATATATTTATTCATTCATATGCTGTGTATTTATGTTATCCTACACTACTACACAATTATTAGGCTACCATCAAGGACATGAATGAATTTATACAGGAAATGAACATTTGCCAGGAAGCTGTTTATGCAAAGAAAGAGCTTTATTAAAACACACACAACTATATACAACGCGTATCCAAACACATGCGTATCTAAAAATTACAAGTCCGTGAACGGTCCGTTTGCTTCCTCGGGGTTGGAGGTAACTGGCAGCATTCCCTCCGAGGCAGGTCCGATGTGCAGACGCCTACTGTGCGTGGCCCTGTACTTCGGCATCGCTTCTAACCGGGACTGCAGCTTAACACAGAGTTCAGTGAGATCCGGCCTACGAAATGGCGGTGACCGTACAATCCATCCAGAGACACCGCCAACGCGCGCCATCTTCTTCGTCCGGGGACATGAGGCGGCGGTGGCGGACTTCCAGAGTTCCACTTCCTCATCTGCTAGCACACTCTGCCTCGCTTTCAGCAGCTGAAAAAAACAATGAATCAGCGCACTGCGTATGGACACAACACATCTATCAATGCACCTGAAAAATAGTCACCAAATAAAGTCTTACCCTCTTTCTTCTGGCCCGACTCCGAGCAGATTGCTTAGCAGCCTCCGCACGCAACGTGTTGGCTGGCTGCGTATATCTGAAGCTCCTGCGTACCGTCTGAAAATACGTCTTACAGGCAGCTGGAAAACAATTAAATGAGAGTGGTATGAATAAAAAATCAAACGCAAGTCACAGTAACAAGGAAGGAGAAAACATTAAAACAAGTCACTTACACACAATGTCGTCTTTATCAACATCGTGCAAATCTGGACTTGCTGATATGGCTCCGAGCAAATAGGAGGTCACCGCCTCATTGTGAGGCGACAGTAGTCTGTGAAAACAAAATGTACAGCTATGATCGGTATCCATCCGTATCCATTTCCTTTTACCGCAGAATGAAAGCATATTCTTTAAATCTTACCCTTGCTCCGGTTCATAGCGCCTGCAATTAGTCTCCGAGTTGTGAAGACGGCGTACTGCTTCCTGTGAATCACAAAAAATACACTTTAATAAAGCTTGTTCTTGCAAGGCTACTATTAGCCGTAGCTTTAGGCTAGGCTGTTATTAGCCGTAGCTTTAGGCTAGGCTGCTATTAGCCGTAGGCTGCTTTAGTAGCTTTAGGCTGCTGCTATTAGCCGTAGCTTTAGGCTAGGCTGCTTTTAGCTTAGCAGGCAGTAATCGAACATATATTTACCGCTAGCTTCTCTTCTTTGAGTTCGTCTTGTTCGATGCAGAGTAGCCATCGCGTTCAAGAGGAGTTTTACCCCGAAATCCCACATACTCCGCTCCAGACCGCCTGCACAAAGCAAAGCATCTTCTTCTTCTTCTTCTTCTTCTTCTTCTTCTTCTTCTTCTTCTTCTGTTGTTTTATGGCGGATTGGCAGGCCAACGTAAAAGGTGCATTTCCGCCACCTACTGATCTGGAGTGTGGAGTGCACAATTTTGGAAGACTGCGCTATACCCAAAAAAATAAATTAATAAAAAAAAAGAATCCTATAACTAAATCCTATTAATTGTTCCTGTATCTTTTAGATATTTGAATAATATTTCATTAACTCTTGTTTGTCTTATCTCGTTTCCTAACAATGCTTTTATTGAATTCCCATTAATCCCTATTTTTCTCAACTCTTGTATGAACTTCATTCTCTCCCTTACATACGCAGTACACTCAAAAATAATATGTTGTACTGTTTCTGGATCTCCGCATTTGTCACAATTTCCTGTTTCATGTTTCCCTATTTTAAAAAGACTGTAGTTTAATGCTGTGTGACCTATTCTTAGCCTTGAAATAATTATATCTTTTTTCCTATTTCCATATCTTTTCCTCTCCTTTCCAATAAACTTTTGAATCTGATACAAATGTCTTCCTTTTGACTCATTATTCCATATCGTTTGCCATTTCTTTCGAGTTTCAATTGTAATCAATGTTTTCATTTCTGATTTACTTAAAAATACATTCATTTCTATTTGCTGATGATTTAATGCTTTCTTTGCTAGCTTGTCCGCTTTCTCATTTCCATCTACACCCACATGTGCTGGCACCCAGAGAAAGTATACTAGTATTTTTAACTGCCTTATTCTAAATAGACTTTGCAATACTTCAAATATTAAATCTTGCCTAGTTTCAGATTTTCCACTTAGAAGACTATTTAGCGTAGCCATTGAGTCGGTACATATTACAGTTCTTAGTGGTTGAACTTCTTCGATCCACTGTAGTGCTAATATGATAGCTAATACTTCAGTTGTAAATACTGACACATGATTAGATATTCTTTTTGCAATTTTTATTTTGAATGTCGGAATGTATACTGCTGCTGCTGTTCTTCCAGACTCTGGCTCCTTAGACCCATCTGTATATACCTGTAGAACTGAATAATATTCTTTACTTAAATGTTGTTGTACTATGATATCAGTTGGTGTATTTTTCCCCCGTTTATTCATTATTTTTTGTATTTGTAAATCGATCACTGGTGTAGAAAACATCCAAGGGGGAATTGCCGGTATTGGAACAGTTGGGGTTATTACATAATCTTTCAAATTCAAACTGCTTGCCTCTTTCTTTACTACCCATCCAAAGCTTTTTATTTCGTTATATTCATATTCCCAACAATCTTTCAGAAGAAGTCTGACCGGATGATTTTCTTTATGTCCTTTTACACTAGCCCAATATCTCATTCTCAGTTGAGTCCTTCGTTGTTCAAGTGGCATTTCTCCCAATTCAACTAGTAATGATACTACTGGAGATGATCTAAATGCTCCACAACAAATACGTAAAGCCTGATTTTGTATAACTTCTATCTTATTAAGTAAGGTTTTATTCGCAGAGCTATAAACTATACTACCATAATCTATGTTTGACCTAATCACTGCATAATAAATTCTCTTCAAAGACTGACAGCTTGCTCCCCAATCAGCTCCTGACAAGCATCTTAACACATTTATTCCTTTTTTGCATTTTTCTATTAATTTCTGAATATGAACTCCAAAACTTAATTTATAGTCCATCCACACACCTAAATATCTCACTACTTTCACTTGTTCCAGCAGGTAACCGTACATTTTGATATTTAAAGTAGGATTTTGTTTTTTATTTGAAAAGCATATTGCATACATCCTCCGCTGTAGAGAGCATGCGCGAGATGAACCAGGGTTTCCGCGGATCAATAAAAATAATTAAAAATTCATTCAGTATTTTTTTTTTTAAATCAAGGCCTTAATTGGCACTAAAATTATTTAAATATGTTTATCGAAGTATTTATAATTCTTTAATAAAAATGCTTATAAAAACAATTTCGTCAGATATATATATAGCTCAGAAGAGGAGAAAAAAGCTAGAGGATATATATATATACATTATATATGTGTGTGTGTGAATGTGTTTACATACATACAGGAGTCATGGATTGTCTGTGCTTACTGTGCTTAGAAGCTCCTTCATATTTCATGTACACTAATAACTTTTGTACATGGTTCTTATTGATGGCATTAAAATCATTTCTAATAGCATTAAAATAGCATTAAATTAGAGTCACTCATTCCTGTATGAACCCTGTGAGCGCTTAATTTAATATGACATATTAAAAATCCCACCATCATCCAGCATATGTTCAGTTTCTGCCCAAATATATATATATATATTTATGTATATATTTTTGTAGATTTTTTGTAACGGGGATAAGGATAATTCAAAACTGCTTTTTTTGAATGAACTTGTTCTCTACTCCCAAACTCAGCATCTCTTTTCATTCCTGTAATAAGAAGTTTCTTTTGAATGGATTTGATTAAAAGTTTAAGTCCCTCGGTATAAAATAAATATTTTGATGGAGATGAGAAATCTGCTTCCTCGTTGGTGAATAACCAATAGTTTGGATCCAATCATTTAAATAAACGGTGTTAGTTTTTTTTTTATATATAAGAATTGTGCTATAATTTCTAGTCACCCGATCTGTTGCTGCTATATTTTAATTTGACGAACCGGAATTTGTCGATGTTCTTTTTCCTGTTTTGTGCGATTGCAATTGCGGATCTTGACCTGGCCGGACCTTATGACCACAGTGTACCAATCTTCTGATGGCTACTTCCAACAGGATAATGCGCCATGTTATAAAGTGAATCATCTCAGACTCATTTCTTGAAACTTTTCCACTTAAGTAATTGTGAATTGAGCATATTGACAGACAACATTTTATTTTTTTATCTTAAATGCAATTTTTTTTTTAATAAATAATTGCTCTAAATGTATTGCTCTGTCAGCTAAAGATCTGTTTTGGTCTCTATACTTTAATTAAATAAATCAATTCAAGCTAAAATGTAAGAGTCTATACTGAGCCTGATCTCTTTGTATCAGAGATTTTCTTACCTTTTAGAAAAATGTCACTTGGAGTAAAACCCCCCTGCAACCCTGATTAGTCAAACTTCCAAAGTGTTTATTGAGCTCTGTTAAAAACCAAATTGTATCAATAAAATTCTTCTAAATGTCTTTTTCTCTCTGTGTGAGTTTTTCCAGATTAAATTAAAAGATAGTGGAAACATATACACTTGTAACCTTTAGTTAAGGACTGTTAATATTTTGCCAAATTTGTGAATGTTATAGGAGGGATATTCTAAGTTTTATGAATAAATAAGGCTGAGAGCTATCTGATGGAAATAGATGTCAGGAGGAGTTCAGCCAACTTATTACAACCTTGACAACTAGATTGGCAATACAAAGAGGTCTGTCTCAATCTGTGAATGAATGTATATATGTGGTTTAAATGAGGTGTTTATTTCTAAATTGTTTTTCTTCAATATAGAGTCAAACAGTATGAATCCAAAAAAACATGATCATCAGTATGTTACATAAATTACCAAAGAAAGGTCTTAAAATTGCCCATATTGATATATGCAGTCTTAGAAATAAATGAAGTGAATTAACAGAAACCAAATACTTTGCATATTGGCATTGTTCGAAACCCATGCAGACCTGATTTTGATGATGCAAATCTCAACATTTATGATGTACCGCACTTTTAGCAATGATAGAATATATATGAGGAGTTGCTATCTATATACAAAATTATAGACCTGTTCAAGTGATGCCAGACTTTATGTATTCTGGTATTGAAATACTTTGATAAACAGTTAGTCTGAAACATCTAAAACCAATACTTATAGGGTGCTGTTACCACAGGTGTCAAGTAACGAAGTACAAATACTCGTTACTGTACCTAAGTACACCCTTTAGGTATCTGTACTTTACTCCATTACTTATTTTCCTACTTCCTTCTGACTTCTACTCACATTTTCACACAAGTATCTTACTTTCTATTCCTTACATTTTTAAAACAAACGCTACTCGTTACCTTTTGCCTGTTTAATGCGTGGTCACGATTAGCGGACTGGCGTATGTTATGAACAACATTAAATCCAAAGATTAAAGCTGATTTATTTGTTGTAGTCTCTTGTTATTCACACACAACAATAAACAGCGATTAGCCGACGTGGGTTTTAAAACTGCAAAGCTTTGTCTTTAGCTGAAAATCAAATGCGCATCTACACAGACCAGCGTGATGCATTCGCGAGCGTCAGATAGCTATGGTGCATTCAGGAGCATGGGACATTTCATACTTACAAGGAAAGAGACATAAAAGGAACAGAACATAACTCATACAATAATGTATTTATTCAGAAACAGTGTGGGCTTTCTTATAATACTGAATGCTCTATAATTGTATTTCTGTTATTTTTTGATTCTGCACATCTGCTAGCTTTTTATTCTAAAAAAGCTATAATATTACTGCAGCAAATTATCAAAGATTTTCAAAAACCTGTTTAAATGCTCCAAATGAGGCTTCAGATCATACAGAGACAATTGCGCGGTTATGTTTTACTGGGCAGAATTTGCATTTGCTGACCCTTGTCCTTTAACTACTGATGGACATACAGGAATACAGTCATACAAGTGTCAACTCCTCTCAGATAGCACGGGATGCACTATTTGACAATTTCTATTTTTATTTTTTTATCTTTTTTTTTATTCAATGCAACGCGGATGCGCATAAATCACGATAATTCGGTGGTAAAATTCGCTGTTTTAAAGCCTGAGATGTTCCGGGTGCTATTAGATTTAAAGATTGCTACTTTGGCTTCGAACCCACTACGCAACCAAATTCTTTGGTTTATGTTTTAATATCTTCATGCATGGATGATCGCCACTGTACAAACGCTCATTGGTTAACTAAAAGGAAATCACTGTTATCGTTAAAGCTTAACAGGGTGTTTGCTTCGCGCTACCAAAGCGTGGTGTCTATGCCATGCTACAATGCTCTGGTGATTCGGTAAAACATAAAAACACTCCAAATGAGAAGCAGGCATTGTCGATATAGGTCGGAGACCAACAAGACCTCCCTCATCCCTTGGCCCCTCTCAAGAATTTTTTGAAATGACGTCGAAAAATTGAGCTTTCAACTCATTTAGTGGCTGTCTTTTTACCTACTTTATACTTTTTTATACTTTAAGTAGTTTTTGAACTTTATGCGCACTTCCTACTTTGCACTTGAGTAAAAACAAGCTGATACTTCAACTTTTTCCAGAGTTTTTTTAAACTACGGTATCTATACTTCTACTTAAGTAACAAATGCGTCACTGTTGACACCACTGGAGTTGGTGTACAGCAACAAGGGTCTGTCCAGCCACCAGCAAAGACCCTCTCTGTAACAGGAAGCTCAATTTTTCCAGAAAAACAGCAAAACCCCAAATCTAACATCACCCCCTTCAAGGAGTGCCCCTTGGTGGTTCAGAAGAAAAAGGGTGATAAGCCGATAAGTCCCAAACAATCAGAGTCCAAAACCAAAAAAGAAAAAGAAGAGAGTTTGCAATTAGAAACCTTAGGTTAATGTCATGAGTTGATAGCAAAACCTTTTGTCCAGTTGAGTATTGGGGAGCAGGAACCCTTCACTGATCGGCCAGACAGATTGTTTTCACTGACTGGTTCAAGGCAGAAACTGTCAGGTTCCAGACCCATCTACAGCACTGAATGTGTTTTTTGACAGAGGTAACTGCAGTGTTTTGCTCGTCAGATGAAAACCGGAGATTGGTACCCTAGTGAGGACTCAAATCAAGGCAGACCAGTAGCAGAGGAAGTGTGACATGTATGTGCATATTCGACACAAAACAACTGAGTACTCCATTATAATGGGTGTGATGAACAGAGGCAGCAGAGGGATGCCTCAAGCTCATGGTTCATGCTTTTGGATTGACCATAGTATGGGGATGAAAACCTGAACTGAGAACAGTCTTGGCCCACAAAGAAGTACAAAATTCCTTCCAAACTCAGGAGATAAATTGTGGACCCCTGTCAGACTGGATTTTACAAGGCATTTACACAGGCGAAAAACATGCTTAGTCAGGAGCTGAGCTGTCTCAAGGGAATATGGAAGTTGATGAAGAGGAATGAGGTGGCAAGCTTTGGAGAAGCCGTCCATTACAGTGAGGACTGTAGTGAAACCCTTAAGGCAATATATGACCATGGATTTTTAATAAGGACAGTCAATGTTTGAAGAAGACTGCTGGGAGGCTGGTCATTACCTCTGTTGCGGACACACCCATGACGGGCTAGAACATAACTTTTAACATCCTTATATAATTTAGGCCACCAGAAATTTTGTTTAAAGCATGCAAGATTGGTTGATTTCAGGATAATTTTGGGCCCAGTGAATGAGGCTGAACTTAATGGAAGCTAGAACATAAATCTGGTTTGGTGGTTCGGTGCCAGGGTCCGGTTCTGAGCTCTGAGCCTCCAGGACTTGATCCTTTATTTACTATTATAATGCATCTGCAATGCAGGAAGGTTTAATGACAGTTCAAATACTGGGTTGATGGCCACTGGAGTATTTCTAGACAGGGCATTGGGTCTGGTGTTTTTAGACCCTAAACAATAAGAGATGACAAAGTTAAAACAGGAAAAAAACAGAGGGCAACGTGATCGTCTAGGTTTCAGAACTTTTGCTTCTTGAAGGCCAGATTCTTGTAGTCAGTCCACACAAGAGCAGGATGATCAGCTTCCTCTAAGCAGTGATGCTACTCTTCAAAAGCCATTTTTAGGGCTTGGAGCTCTCTATTGGCCACATTGTAGTTTTGTTCTGCTTGTGACAAATGGCAGGAAAAGAAGGCACTTGAATAAAGTTTATCATCATCGAGCTAAGGAACCCACCCCTAAATCACAGGTCAGAATTTCAAGGAGAAACTGTTTATCTGTATTTGGCTGTATCAGAATTGGGCCATTGGCAAACCTTTTCTTGAGCTCCGACAAGCCATTTTTGCTTGACAAAATGAAAGGTGTTTTGGAAGAGGTAATACTAGTAAGGGGTTGAGCAGTTGTTCTGTAGCTTTAATGAATTTGTGGTAGAAATTGGTGAATTCTAAAAATAAACGTAGCTGTTTGCGAGTTGAATGAGTAGGCCAATTGAGAAGGGCTTGAACCTTCTCTGATCTGTTTTCACCTGCCCAATCTTAAGAATGTCTTCATAAAAGGTGATTGATGTGGCATAAAACTCATACTTCTTGGCTTTTACAAAGTTGGTTCCCTAGAAATCATTGGTTTCTGGAGAAAATCAGAATTTCATCAAGGTATACGAATACAAACTGATTTAAATAATCACTAAGGACATCATTCACAAGGGACTGCAAAAATGCAGGTGCATTTGTGAGACCAAAAGTCATTACCATATATTCTAAATGACCCTGGGGTGGTCTTAAATGCAGTCTTACATTCCTCTCCTCTGATTCTGACCAGGGGGTAGGTGTTTCAGAGGTCCAGTGCAGTGCTTGAACTCCCAATAATCCCACTACAAATGAGATTTTATTCTTGTCAAGCAAACAAGTCCTGAAGGACCAACTAAAATCTAGTGAACAATGTAACAGGAATCCACAAGAACTTCCAATTTCACCTGCACAAGGCTTGCGTTGGGAAATTGCCTAAATGAAAATGAGAAGTTGCCGATTGCACTGGCTGCAGAAGGGGTAGACCCCCTTAGGATTGGTTCTGTTATGCAGCTCCTGAAGCATTTCTGTAAACTGCTCCATCTGCTGATCTGAACATTTTTGCTGTGCAGTCAGAGAGGTGATTAACTTGATTAGGGCTGCAACTAACGATTATTTTAAAAATCGATGAATCGGCCGATTATTTTTTCGATTAATCGATGAATCGGACACAAAATATTTTTTTTATATTAACCTCTTTATTCCAAAATAAACATTTTAGACAGAACAAACAAGCACACAAGTACAGGTTGCTCATTAACTGTAGTGGTGCAATATGAAAAATAAATGTTTGTGTTAAAACTACGCAAACTTTACAGAGAAATGTAGCTGTATATCCACAAAATATAGGGTACTTTGTTTCATTAAAGCTGCTAAAAGAGACAGGTATTTTTGTTTTTAAAAGCCCCTAAGGTTCGTCATCAGGCCCCCATTTCAACAAAATGAGGTTTTTTACACTAGAAGAGTGCCCTGCCTTTAAGACAGGAAAGTATAGCAGTTAAAGTTGCTATACTTTAGAAAATAGTGAACCATAGAGATAAAAATAGCCTGTGATTCAATTATGAATTGTATTTGGAATAAAAATGAGAGAACTAGGGGTGCTAAAACACACATCCTCCAAAGACATATTTACATGGGAATGTGGCAGATAATTCATTGACATATTACTGATCTTGCTGTATTTTATTCTGCTTTACTTCCATAAATTGCATGATCTTCTTTACTTTATCTTGCCAGAAGATTTAAACTTTAAAAGCCTTGCCCTCAGCCCTAATTTGCTGAAAATTAATTTATTTATAAAGAAAATATAAACGCTAAGCTTAAGCTAATTCAAACAGAAATTAAAAGTAAAAAATAAGTAGCCAACCTTATCACTGTCTGTAACCTACTAACACGTTAAGGAAAGTAAAGCATCAGGATGAGCTACCCAAGAATAAAAAAAATACAGTTTCCCCACTTTAAAACCAAACAACAAACAGTTACTCATCCTCCTGATGAGCTCTCACTCACCGCCATTGGAAGGCTCCAACATGTTTCCTTTTCAGGTGCTGCGTCATACAACAGGCAGGTGCTTCCGTGTATATGTTTATTTGTTTTTAGCAAAAGTTGCATGTTACTTAATTTTTTTCACCTTCTTTACAAAGCGCAGGCTATTTTAACTATTGTGATCAATTTGGCGCTCGCCAATCCCTGGGCATGCGCCAGCTTCATTTGCAGCGTCTAGACGCTTGGAGGGTAAATCCCTCACTAAAATCCGGCGGCTCGGACTGCAGCGCTTGAGAGGGATCTTGTGGGAAAGGAGAAAGGCGTTGGGATGGGGAGGCCGACGCGGCAGCCGCTGCCGCTGGAGGACAAGAGTAGGAACGATACATGCTTTCACGTAAGAGTTCCAAAAGCCGCCAGTGACAATCAGAAAAGTCACTAGATTTGTCGCTATTAGCTTTAAAAAAAATAGTCAGCTGGAGGGGTCTGAAAAGTCGCTGAGTTGGCAACACTGCAACTGCGGCGCTGACTCGCTCCGCCATATTTTTTTTTCTTCCCCGGGATGACGGGGGCGGCGGATGACGACATTAATACGCGACATTCAATCGGGATGATTAAATTCGTTGCCAACGTTTTTAAAAGCCGATTTTTATCGATTTTATCGATTCGTTGTTGCAGCCCTAAACTTGATCATGGTGATGAGGTAATTCACGTTCAGTTCAAGGAGCTGACAGAGATTCTGCTTGGTCTGACTGTCCAGATGATTCTGTCATGTTGGTTTGTATCTGATCCACATGCAGAATCACATGGATAACCAGTGAGTTTTATTTACAAAAGTAACAAAAATTTGGAACTCAAGAAGTGCAGTAAGTCACTTCAAATTTCTAGTTAATCTGAGGGGAGAATACAAATCGATCAGGAAAGAGTTGGTTGGTTGGTTGGTTAAGTTGGATAAGTATCCTATAAACCAGATTTTCAGTGGAGCTGATTGTATTGTTTTGATATTTCATGTAAGATTTTTTCCTCAGCCTAATTCTGAAATTCCTGTACTGAAATGGTAGCCAAAAAGAAAAAAAAACAATATAGGACAAGCTGTCAGTGTTCTCTGTGGAGGTTGTATTTTCATCTTTATAGCCGCCTTCTTCGGCAGTATGGATGTTTTTTTCCTGTTCCTTTTTTGGTTGAGATGTTTTCTCAAATGATGTATAAATCAGGATACTATCTAAAGTATTATGGTTAGGAACCTTAATTTAGTATTCAAGATAAATGTGAGTTTTGGTTGTAGTAATGTTACCATATCCATACGATCCCCTTGAGCATCCTAGTGAAATAGGAATGGTTAATGAAGTGTCATTTCAACATGAGCAAGCTGAATGTGCTGAGCATTAGGCCAATAATGATCTTGAACCTACCTTTATTCTTACTATGGAAGACAAAAACGTGCATAAAATATGCATATACTAAAATGTCCATTGCATAGCTACTAATAAGCGGATTTTACACATTTAAAATTATTTTTACTATTGCCGCCTTTAGTAAACCACAAAGTAAACCTTCCTCAATATACAAATTGAGGAAGTGCGTCCTTTGAAGGCCATATTTGCATGCCGATTATATCACAGTGAGGCAATAAAGGCTGTTTAAAATTCAAAGCTCTCAATAGCAGCAAAAAATGACATGTCTTTTCTCTGGATTTGAAATATTTGTTAATGCATCCTTCCTGGCCACCCTAGGCAATGATTCATTGTGGGTCAAAGCAAATTGGTCAAATGGCAATGGTTAAGGCCGGCAGCAGAAAATGTGATCACATTTTTTTTATAGTACACTTTCTGCTATACAAAATGCACTTTATGAGGTTTTTAGATAACAATGATACTTGTCATCTCCTACTTCATCTGGGAGTGCGTCACAATGGCAGCATTCTCAGCAGAGACCCCCAGACTGAAGCCTGATACCCTTCTGGCCAGCCAAGAGACACAGTCCTTCCATAGTGTCCTGGGTCGTTCCCTGTGCCTCCTCCGGGTGGGACATGACTAGAGCACCTCCCCAGGGAGGCCCCCAGGGGGCATCAAAGAAAGATGTCCAAGCAACCTCAGCTGACTCCTTTTAATGTGGAGGACAATAGGCTCTACTCCGAGCCCCATACGAATGACAGAGCTCCTCACCTTGGGAGTGCCCAGCCAACCTGTTGAGAAAGCTAATTTCGGCCTCTTGTATTCGGGATCTCGTTCTTTGGGTCATAATCCACATTACATGTTTTCAGTGTTGTTTTTAAGGGTGAGGTTAATTTTCTTACTCAGAAAATAGGTTTGGCAGAGAGGTAGGTTCATTTGACTTTAATGTCTTACCAAAGAGATGGAGATAAATTAATTTTCTCCTCTTTAACATGTGGATATAGCAACAAACAACTACATTAGATCCTCGAGGACTAAATACATAAATAAACAATAAAAAAACCGTAAATGTACCAATTTTAAAGCTATTTTGTGCTGTCATAGTTAGGTAAAATTTGTTAAGCTGTGCAGGGATAGCTTTGGCAAGTTAATAGCCCTTAACTTGACACAGTTTATCTAAGTAAGCTGGCTTATACGTAGATTAGCATACATTGCACTTAACAACTTCCACGTTTTCTCTAAATGGGTTTCTGTTTTTGAATTTAACTTCAGATTGTGTTAGTGTTATCAATGACTTTTGATTTAAATGTAATGATAAATATGATTTTAATATGATTTTTTTTTTATTATTTATCACTTAAACCCAATCAACTAAAGGTTAAAATCTTCAAAGTTCAGTATGAGGGCTATTCATGGCTTTTGGAATAATACTGTTTGGGCCCTGGACTTGAGCAATCAGAGCACATGGATCTTGTTTCTACCAAGGTATTTCTACCTAATGGAACCATTTAAAACCAATATATATATATTTTTTTTTTATTAGCTACATAATGTGTGCCACAGATAGCCAGGGACCTTTTATAAAAAAAAAAAAAATATTTAGAATTTTAGCAATAATTTTGGTGGACGGTAAATACATTTTATGCAAATCATTTCAAATCTATTTTAAATATTAAGTATAAAATTAAATAACTAATAAGTAAATCCTATATTTTGGAAGTAATGACTGCTTTACCATTCACAAGAACACTTTGCAAAAGGAACGCAGTGCAATATCCAAAAATAGCTTTGATGACCTAAATCTGACTATATAAAAACATTTTTTTTGTATTTTTCTATTTTAGAAAATTAACAATTTTGATATTGCTTACTTCCACCACTCTTTTGATGTCAGTTCACATTTAATGTGCAGCCCGGTATGTAAGCAGTGGGAATATCTGTTAACGGATCATGGAGCTCAACCTGGATGTTGGTGCAATTTGTAACACTGCTGTCTTGCAGCATATATATCATTGGTTCAACCCCAGCCTGAGGCGAATCTTTGTGGAAACTTTTTCAATCAAGTAAAAATAATCAAATTTATCCAGAATGGTTAAGTAGACTTTACCTAATTTTTTTGTGGGGGTATTACAACTATGGAAAATTAATGCACATTTAAATAAATGTACTCAACCAAACTGAGTGCAAATTGTTATCTTCCCTTTTTTGGGGTCATTTTAAGTCAATCCATGCTAAATTATTTTATTGTTGCTAGAAATATACTAAATACTTTTTAAAAATGAAAAAAAGAGACCACTTTCAGCAACAAAAAAAGAAAAACCTACATCTTTCATTTCTTTGGACAAATGTCAGACATAACATAAGTGTCATTTTAAAATATTGCATCTTTAATCTGTAATGAATTAACAGTAAAATGATTTAGCCATCTTGCGACCCCACTTGAGATTAAGTGTGTTCGAAAATGGATGGATGGATGATTTAGCCATTTTGAATTAAAACTAAGTATGACCCCTGACTACTCCATTTTGGTTAATAAAGTTTGGACTCCACTGTGAAACATTGACTTATAGTAAACGGATGCGTGAATGTAACCCTAAGTTAATTTGAAGCATGAATGCTTGTAATGTATTTAAAGGGCAGAGTATTATTGTACAATTTGTTCTTATTCTTTGTAGATCATGAAATTTTACAGAAGGATGGTAGTGATTTAATGCTAGTGTAGAATGGCAGGAAAAATGTCAAAGAATAAGCTTAACAATCATCAACCCATGTCTACTATTTTCAAGGTGCAGGACATGCTGAGCAACATTTATGTCACGGTTTCTTACTTTTTTCATTTGAAAGAGAAACTAACAGTTTTATTTTTCCTTCAGCATTTGGCTGTACAATAATATGATTTCAATCAAACAAGACATTATATAGATTAAAGGTGATATGTTTATTTACATTGTGCATTTTGTTTACAATCCATCTGTTAAAGAATGCAGGAAAATGTATTCGCACACCAGCACTGAAAGTCGGTTTGCAGATGGTGCATCATAGCAAT
This sequence comes from Cyprinodon brontotheroides, assembly GCA_018398635.1. Classification (NCBI taxonomy): domain Eukaryota; kingdom Metazoa; phylum Chordata; class Actinopteri; order Cyprinodontiformes; family Cyprinodontidae; genus Cyprinodon; species Cyprinodon brontotheroides. The sequence continues at coordinate 5,428,503 of JAGKQL010000049.1, forward strand.
GTTGACAGATTAAACAAGCCCTGGATCTAGGTTAGATTTCCGGTGAAGTGTGGCAGTCTGCTATTGACGACTGAGTCACAGGATGTTGGAAGAGCAATTCATTGCGATGTGGGTTGTAGTTGGGTATGATCTAACAATAATCAAGCGTTGCATTGCACTGCAGCTTTCATGAGTTACATAACATGATTATCCACAGATTTAAAACCCATTTTTGATCAGGTCTGCTTTGTGTTTTTGGTCAGTCATTGTGGCTCTTTAGATAATCATATACATACATCCTTGTATGCTGTTACACAACAACTTGTGGTCTGCTCTGCTAAAGTACACTAACATTTTAGCCTATAAATGCCCACATAATGCATGATTTATTGATTACTTATCTTTCCTGTGTGCATTTTCTTCAATAAAAGAATGTTTTTCAGGATTAAATCACAATATTGCTTGTAAGCATCTTGTGATTTATCCAGACAGCTGAAAACGGCAGGTCACTATTACAGTTTGTTGTCTCATGTTTGTTGAACATTAATGTACAGTAAGAGAAAATAGGGTATTTATCCAATTTGAACATGACAAGTCTGTATCTGGATGTAACATCTTACATTCCAAGCCTGTCAAAATATTATCTAAATATGACCAGCAGGTGTGTTGTGCTGTAAGCACTTTCAAATGAAGTGTAATTTCTGCCATTCTCACCTTTTAGTCTGGATCTTTTTAACCTTAAAATCCCATTTAATATAATAAAAGAGTCAGATTAAAACTTGAACAAGTCAGTGACCCAGAAATGACAGCTTTTGTGGGAGTACTTCAGTCTGCTTAGTGCATGCAAAACCGTGGTGGTAAAATAAAATGGCTTTTACAAAAAGCCAGAATGAACTGAAATTGTCTCTACGGTTTTCACTCTGCTCCAACAGGAGTTTACATTTGAAGTATATTTTCCGATTACTACTGAAAGGGATAGGTGTATAGCTCTCTGAAAACACACATAATCCTTTTTTGCAATGTGTGACAGGTAAAAAAAAAAGAAATCACACAAACAGATCTTTGAATGAGATTTACAAAGCTATATTGTGATGTATAGAATGTTAAGACTCAATTTCTCTGTACCAGCTATCTCATTAAATTTCTGTGAGAACAACAAAATAGTAATACATCAAGCCAAATTTTCTTTGAAGTAATTTGTTTATCTGTCTGTCTTTCTCTCTCTTTTTCTCTCTGTATCTATCCATCTTTCTGTCTGTTTGTCTGTCCATCCGTCCGTCCCTCGGTTATCAATCTATTTTATCAGTTGAATTATTTGAGAAGTGACAGTGTTCTTAAACATCCAAGCTTTTCTTCTTATATCGAAACATCCTTACATAACATAAAGGACAAATTTTTTTAACAAAAAAATTCCTGAAAAGATAAATGAAGGTTCAAGCTATAATAAATATTGAGTAAATAACTGATTATTTCAGTAACTGTTTAACTTAAAAATATTTATACAAAAAAATGGGAACCTAATTATTGGATAAAAGAAAACAATAACAAAAACATGAAATATATGAAACCATCACAATCCCCTTGGAACAGAAATTTAAAGATATAATTTAAATATGGGGTATGTGGCTCTGACATACAGTACTGTCAGACCATTTCATAGTTTCAAAGTAAACAATAACTCTGATATAGCTTATAGTTTTCAAGGTAATCCAAGGTAATTAGTGGAGGGAGCAACACTTGGTGCTGTTAGCTGTGCATTTAAAATTGTGTCTCTGGTTGCTCCTAAAGGAATGTTAAAACTTGGCCTTATGAAGTGCATTAACACAAAAGCCCTCACAGTCCTCTGTGCTTATTGTTATCATTTCTTTTTCTATCATGTTACAAATGCTTTGTGCATATCCCAATTTTCTTTTATTCCATCCCCTCATTTCTCACTCAAACATATTTTTTTGTGTCCCCTTGCAACAATCTGTTTAGCTTTGGTTAAAAAGGAGCGCTCTCTTCTGGAAAGTGGCAACACTGAAAATGGTCCATCTAAGTAGATATTACCATTTATTCATCTGGAACAAATTTTAATCTAATAAATTACAGGCAAGTAATTGCAAGTTGATTAGTTAACTAATTATTCAAATCGCTACCATCTATTAATCAAATAATCGTTAAGTGGAGTATACAGACTCTAAAACATGCCATTTGCTGATAAAAAAATGCACTTAGAGCAGGTATTAAGCCAAAACTGGACAAAAATATATTAATTTTGCTTTTAGGATAAAAAAAAAACAATTTTCAGTCAGGCCTAATCAATAAAACAACTGGCTGAGTATGTGATTGCCAAATAATTCCTAA
>JAGKQL010000049.1:5431820-5477147 GCA_018398635.1 Cyprinodon brontotheroides
CATGTGACGCTAGAGTTATCAAGCGAGATAAGAGAACACAGTCATCAGAGCCAAGGTAGCTACCGTCTCAACATGGTGTGGTGTTTGTTGTGGTGAAGTAAAGACTTAAGATGCTGCTAGCATTAAAACGTAAAAGTATTGTCTGAAATAAATCTTCGTGCTGACTTATGCGTGTCCAGGGATAATGTGATTCAAATTCTGTTGAGTATATGGCTGTAGCATGGTACTACCACGCAGGGGCGGAGATAGAATGAATAAAAACAGTATGTTCTGTAACTTACCAGGATGAAAATGCAGGGAACACACTTTCTCATGGACACTGGGATTGAGGTTGAAAGTTCCATGTTTGGCAAGTCTTACAGCAGCGGCCCATGCTAGCCGGCGACTCTTTGGTTATGGAGGACGTTTTGTTTTCCATTGAGACGCCTCCAGGTTGGAAAACGGTAAAAAGACAATCCATTTGGGATTTTTTTTCCCGTCCAGTCACAGCTTATAGCTACTACACCCTACGACACAGCAACGGGCGACCATAACGACAGCAGAGTGTAAAATGAAACGGCAAAAAACTAAGCAAACTACTAGCAGAAGAAAAGCTAGTCCTTACAGGCGCGAAGTCAAAGTTTAAACAGTGGGCTGACCAGCTATCAATATGTCTGCCGCGTTAACGTGTGACGTCATGTGCCCGAGCCTTATAGGGAAGAGTTAAATATAAAAAATAAAATTCTGTAAAGTGTTTTAACAATATAAAACTGGAGAATTAATAACCAATATGCAGCTATGGACATTTTACAGTAATGGATATTTGAAAATAGCAGCAACATCAGAGATGGTGCAGAATGACAGCAGCATGTTATTTAACTGACTAAGGTTTCTATCATCATTACATTTGATTTGATTTGTTCCTGCTCGATTGTGGTTGGAACCTTTATTCCACTCTGGATTCTTGTGAGTCCTAGTCTTTGTTCACTTTTAACTTTTTAAAAAATAAATAAATAAACAAACAGTTTTGAAAACCTTGGTATTCATTCTTTTCCTGCTTTGTGTGTCAACTTTCACGGTTGCTAAGCAACAGAGCATACGGCAGTAAAACCTGCTGAAGGGAGGACCTGTTGAATTTACAGCCAAAACTCTTCCGGCCTCCTTATTTTCCAGGACTTCGAAGGATCCAGTCTAGGTAGACCGCATCCTTGGAGGATGCAGCCCAGGTTTTTGAACAGAGCCTCTGATTAAGAACAGGGCTGCCCGCACTGACGCGGCTCAGGGATTACGTCACACGGAGCGTCGTGCGCAGTGAAATCAGGACATTTCCTCACTTTCTAAAAAACCCGGGACGCCGGGACAGGACGTGAAAATACGGATATGTCCCGGAAATACGGAGCGTTTGGTCACCCTGGGGCTGCAGCACCAGGGACAGTCAAGGTGACGCGCAGTGTCAGTTGGCAGTCAAGCGGCTGGATTGTGCCCCTTTCAGGGCTTGAATTGAACTGTTAAACCAGATAAGTGACTCACTCTTATAATCATCTCCTGTCAGATGTTCGTGGTAACTCATCTGTGTTTCTCCCACTACCAGAGTGTCTGTAATTGGGCGGTGCCCCACCCCCCTCCTGCAGTCGTTGTGAGCCGCAGATCCTCAGCAGCTTTACTTCTCTTCCATCTGTTTATGTTTTTATTTCAATAAACGTTTTTAACTTTCCTACTGGCTGTCTCGCCTTGAATACTGGGTCCATCTGTCCCGTTTTATGACATACACATTCAAGACCCTTTGGACAGACTCTTAGACCCCTTTTTCTAACGTTTTATTAGCTTTTATTTTATCCTGTGCTTATTTTTTTTGTAATTTGTTCTGTTTTCATAGTTATTAGATACACTACTGTAATAGGGAATAGTAGGCCATAAAGACACTGATACTATAGCTATGGTTGTCTGAGATTAATGAATACAGTAAATGATTTATCACTCAGAGCCAGATCTACCCCCATGTCTGTTAAGAAATATAGAATAGAATAGAATACAAAACCCCTTAATTGTCCCATAATGGGGAAATTATGGTGTTTACAGCAGCAGAAAGATTATAGAAAAAATGGTCACACAAATGCGAACCTTAAAAATAACATGAGAATATGAGAATAACATAATAGTGAAGAGCCAAAAGATAAAGAATAAAATACTGTACTGTAAAAAGTGTTTTAACAATATAAACTGTGGACCCGTAGAATAAATAACCAATATACAGCTATGAACATTTGTACAGTAATGGATATTTGAAAATAACAGCAACATCAGAGAGGGTCAAAATGACAGAGGCACGTTATTTAACTGACTAAGGTAGACACTGTGCAAAATCAGCATGAATGTAACAAATTATTGTGGTTGTTGGGAACAGTGGTGGTTATAGAGTCTTACAGCTACTGGGAGGAAGGATCTGTGATAAAGCTCCCTGGTGGAGCTCTCCAATTCTTCAACAGCTTCATGAATGGGGTGGGAGACATTATCCAACAGAGATGTTAATTTAGTTAGGATCCTTTTGTTTCCCACATCCTGTACTGAATCCAGAGGGCATCGAATCACACAGCTGGCCTTCCTGATCTGCTTATCCAGCCACTTTCACTGCTGTTCCTTTAATTCCAATAAAATATTCAAATCTTTCTAAAAGAATATTATGGTCAACTTTAAAAAATGCAGCACTGAGATCCAACAGGACAAGCAAAGATACAAGTCCATTATCTGAGGCCATGAAAATATCATTAGCAACCTTCACCAGAGCTGTTTCGGTGCTATGATGAGCTCTAAAGCATGACTGAAACTCTTCAAAAAGTTCATTATGGTGTAAGTGATCATACACTTGTTAGGCAACTACTTTCTCAAGGATTTTAGATAAGAAGGGAAGATTGGATATAGGTCTCTAATTGACCAAGTCATCTGGGTCAAGAGACAGTTTCTTAAGCAAAGGTTTTAATTACAGCAACCTTAAAAGCCTTTGGTACATATCTCTGTAACAGAGATAGATTAATCACATCTATAAAGGAGGAGTAGATCAAAGGGAATACCTCCTTAAATAACCTTGTTGGATCTGGATCTAACAAACAAGTTGAAGGCTTAGATGGAGACAATAGTTTTGCTAACTCTGGAAGTTCAAGTAGATCAAAGCAGTCTAAACCTGGTTCCGATTCCATAACTACCTCAGATGCAGCCCCACCCTCCAGTGACGAACCAAGAGGAGTGCCAATGATCTTAATTTTTATAAGATCAATCTTATTTATAAGAATCCCAGGAAATCATTACTGCTAAGAGCAGGTGGAATTGATGGTTCAACTAAGCGATAGCTCTGGGTGAGTTTGGCAACTGTATCAAAAAGAAATCTAGGATTATTCTTATTCTCCTCTATTAATGAGGATAAATATGCTGATCTTGCTTTACAAAGGGTCCTCTTATACAGCAGTAAACTATTTTTTTCCAGACTAGGTAGGATTCCCGTAGGCCTGTGGAGCGATATTTTCTCTCCAGTTTCCTAGTATTTTGCTTCAAGGTGTGAAGCTGTGCAATAAACCAAGGAGCTAGCTTTCTATTTTTAACAGTTTTCATTTTCAAAGGAGCTGCGTTGTCTAACCCCGGCTCACACGACTCGGTCTTACGTTAGGGAATGCAGCCAGTGCTCCATGACAGAGTGATTCCAAATCATTAAAAGATGTAAACCTCTCTCACCGGCTGCTGAGCTGTCCGGCTCTTGATTCTGAAGACACTTCGGCGCTGCAGAAAATTCAGAAGAAAGCTATCCTTGCAGGCGTGCAGGAGCCTCATTCCGCAATGTCAGCTCGATAAAATATCCTTATTTGGGCCGTGTTATGGCGTGAAGTTACGTGAACTCAAGTGAACTTCTGTTCACCACGAGTTAAATCTCCGGACCTTTGCGGGATTACGCAGAAGCCGCACCGTAGTCAAAAAGTGATCGTGTGGTGAGGTGTGCGGGGAGTTGCGGTCTCCGTCGGCTCGGTAACGCACGAGCCAGTGTGAGCAAGGGGTAAGGCAGTGCGTAGAGAACTTTAGCAGCGGCATCAACAAAGTCATCAACCTGTGAAGGGGAATAAAATAGCTTTTGCAAACTGCAGCACTGCTCAGCGACACAGAGGAGAGAGCAAAAGTGAAGCACATTCTTTTAAAATGTATAACTGCACTATCTGATAATGAGTTCTGCTAAACTTGAACTTCTTCTTTTGGGGGAGAGGAACTCTGTTAAGTAATCCTGAAGGTTATTAGAAAGTGGTCAGAGAGGACACAGAGTTGTGAGGAAATACTTATTTCTTCACATTCTATACCATATGTCAGCACAAGATCAAAGTATGAAGATGAGAATAATGTAAAGGACTATTCACATTTTGAACAAAGCCAATGAGTGTCTACAAAGAAAGCTTTAGAGGCTGCTCTTAAGCTATCACCTTTAATAATCAGCATGGATGTTAAAAATCTCCCACTATGATAACCCTGTCAGTATTTAATACCAAATCAGAAAAGGAACTCTGAAAACTCATCTAAAATTCAAGGTAAGGACCTGGTGGACAATACAAAGTTACAAAAAGAAGAGGTTAGTTGCTTTGCAATTTGGATGAGGGAAATTAAGGGTTAAATGTTCAAAAGAGTTGTAAGTATTAACTGTTTTGGGAGTAATCAGTAAGTCAGACTGAAAGATTGTTGCTACTCCTCCTCCTTGCCCAGAACTTCTGGGTATATAAAAATTTAAATAGCTTGAAGGAGTTACCTTATTTATGCTCACATAATCCTCCTGCTGCAGCCAGGTTTCTGTAAGGCAACACAAGTCAATGTGATTATCACAAATCAAGTCATTAACTAGCAGACTTTTAGAGGAAAGAGATCTTATGTTAAACAAGACCACATTTAATGGTTTTAACTTTTCCCCAATTGGAGTTCAATTTTCTCAGTTATTATTATTATTATTATTATTGTGTGTATTATGTATTATTATTATTATTATTATTATTATTAAATTATCATGATTTACTCCTTTGGGAATCTTTGCTAATTTATTAGATTTATTTGATTTTGGTTGTGGGCAAGACACTGTCTGGATGGAGTAAAGAGTGGGTAACAGTAGAGAAGCTGCAGAGACGTGTGCTAAAAGACTGCAATGCAATGATCATATAAAAAGTCAGCCTTTAGCCTGCATTGAGTCTGCACAGACTTTCACGGACACATGTCTGCGCAAGTATGTTGGAGCCTCCTTGATCTATCCCCGAAGTGGGATAGTTTGAGATTCCAGACGGAAGCCAGCAGGGAATGGGCCCTGATCCATTAGTAGCTCCAATCTGGGAGCATATCTGTAGGATTTGGAGAACAGGGATGCTGGTGCTTTTTTCCGGCTTTTCTGAAATAACTAATGCACAATGACTTACTCTGTAAAATCCAGGTTCAACATGCTAAGGTGAGACTGCAAATCAGCAGATTCCATGTCGAGATCTGCAAAATATTTTCTTACACTGCTTTCATGTTAAGTGTGAATACTCCATAAAGGGTTTTGAACCGCTCTTTGTCTGGCCCGTTACTCAGAGCTGGTTTGCCTTGGGAGACCCGCCCAGGGGTATTTAAGTCCCTGGCAATAACTTTTCTGGGATCCTTCGAGAACTGAAACCCTTCCACCATGTTAAGGTGGTGGTTCACGGAGTTGGAGGTGGTGGTTCAAGGAGCTGCTACCTTTTCTAATTTCTGTGTTACAGAAGGGAATGATGGTAAACTAGTTTCATAGATGGCTTTGTCTAGAAGGTCTTCTATGTTGCTCCTGTGCTGCCGACCACCTGCTAAGACACAAGTGATTGTTGAGACGTCCACCGGTGTCTTCTGGCTTTTTATATATTATATATATTTTTATAAGACTATTTACTTTGTCTAATCTTGACTTAACCCTTTATGGGGCACTTAAAGAAATACTTTGAAAATCAACATTTAAAGCCAAGATTATTATTGGAGGACAGGACCTTATTACTTTTGAGAATTCAAGAAAATATGTATATTTTGATGGCAGAAATAAGGTCAATGTAATAACAAGAAACAGCCACTTAATATGTTAAGAAATATATTAAGAAAATATATTAAGAAAAATAACATTAGTGCTTCTATAAGAAATTCATGAAAAACCCTCACCAACTGAAAGAAACAACTTTTGTTTTTGTTTTAACATAAAGCATTAGGGTACCCATCGGAAATCCGAGTGACAGTCCAACCCATTACTCCTCAGGGTCCAACGCTTGTCAAACATCTCCGCCCTCCGACGTGTGCTTTATTCTCTGGATATGCCACACAGACTGGATTCAAGGTCGAACAAGGTCCCACTCTAACGTGAGTCCCATTCTTGCAAATCTAATGGCTTCCAAGATTCCCACGGTACCTGAACTGACCACTGAACTTCCCTTCTCACTTCCAGTTCCAGGTTACCTGCTCACTGAGTTCCAGATCCAACTCCTGTTTAACCCACTCAATAAACCTGTTAAACTTTTTCCGTGCTCTCTGAGTTAAACCGATCATACAGGCATTTCCATTTTTTACTTTTTAAACTTATATTTTAAAGTTTTTTTAATTTATTTTTTAACTTTTCAATTAGCTTTTTTCTTAACAAATTCACTTCATTTTCATAATATAAGAAAAGAAAAGAAATTTTGTTTTGAATACTCTCTGTGTATACAGAAAGACAAATAATGTCCAGGTCTAATATCGTCAAAGATTCATTTAATTGGTCAAATGCCAGCATCTTAGCTGAATAGCTGTATAGAAATCTTGAAGGTGTTTTCTAATAATCAAATAATGGTAATTTGCCCTATAAAAGGTTAAGGTAATTTTTATGTCCTTTGTATTTCAGGAATCCTTCTTTAGTCTGTTGTTCTTTTGAAACCCACACTGGTCGATGTGTGTGGGTTTCCTGTAGACTTCTATCTTGAGTTGTCTGTCTTCCATGATGTGCACCGCGCAGTCCAGGAAAACATGGCTGTCATCTTTCACGTCTTCCCAGGGGAACTTGATGTTTCTGTCCACTTCGTTAATGTGGTCTGTGAGTGTGTTGATATCCTTGTTCTTTATTTTAACCCATGTGTGTCTTTGGAAGGCTTTCAGAGATTTTCTTTCCGCCTTTATCATGTTTTATTTCTATAATAGTTAGTGTTGCACCAATGCCATTTTTTAGCCCCGATACCCGATGCCATTGTTTGGCACCAATACTGATACCCGATACCTGGCTATTGGCTGATACCAATACCATACCAATACTATCAGTTTGAAATTGATGTGTGTGTATATATGAAGAACTGCATACTGTACTACTTGGATGTAAAATAATTGCCATCATGGCTTTGTCAAGCTGCTGCCTACCGTTGCGAAGCAGGAAAAAGACTAATACAAAGTGAATCCAGTAGAACTTTTTATTACCTACCTGGGTGACAATAGTTGAATAAACTTTTTGCTCTCGAAATGGTATTGGTGCCCTATTTGTTTGTACTCGCCGATACCGATACCACCATTTTAGTGCTGGATTCGGGCCCCGCCTGATACTGGTATCGGTATCATCGGTGCAAATATTAGCATAGTATAATTTATTTTCCCTTTTTATATACCTTGTTACAACATTTCGACGTTTACACTATACTTGCTAATGTGATTTAAGTTTAGATATAATTGCTGCTTTTTTAGCTAGATCTCTCTCTTTCATAAGATCGTTTAATTCTTAATCCAACCTGGGGTTGTAAACATTTCAAACAGGAATATTTTTTTTATTGGTGCATGATTTTCTTAGCCTGATGTAGTCCGACTCAATTCTAGTCAGAATATGAGTCTGATACTGCTCCATAGAGCTGTGACTATGGGGCGTGTTTGAACGAACCAGGAAAAAAAAATGCCTCTGCACTCAATTGGATAGACCTACAACCAATAAGAGCAAGGAGTGCGTGACGTATGTTAATTGAGGCATAGCATAGTTGTCCACAAAAATCAAAGCGCTGCAGTTTCACGCCTATAATAAGAAGATGAGACTTGATCAGCGTTTCTCTGTTCCTCTTTTAAAATTAATTTGCTGTCGATATCTTGTAGAACAGACCTAATAGCAGAATCTACTCACCCAAACCCTCCAGCAGCAGCCATTATTGTTGTCACCCTAGCTGGCGCTTTGGTCACGTGGTTGATTACGTTACTCTTGATCATCTGTCCATCATCGCATAAAGCCCGCCCTCGGAGCAATTTGATTTGGATCGCTTGACAGTGGGCTTTTTTAATACTCAAGCGCTACTATGGGAGCAGAGCCAGACCGAACTTCCCGAACTCAAACCTTGTGGGCGTGGACTAAGTTCTGACTGGCACCTCGGGCTATGATTTTCTACAATTCTCATCAAGGTTTGATCAAAAAGCTGAAATGCCTTCTCTGAATCCTTTTGTAGAAAAACCTCTGACCGCTTTCTATGTCTTACATCATCTTCATATTGTAAAAGATTAAATCTTCTTTTCATTATTGTTTTTTGGACCCCATTTAGGAACATTTGTTTTTCACAATTGCAAAGAGATTGTGAACACTACAACCATCTGGCACCGATAAGCTATTTGAGCACACTTGTGGTATATTTATAAACATGTGGTCAATACAGCAAGCTAATCCAGTGCCATCCTTTTTATAAACATTCAGTTTATTGATTATCCATGATAATCCACATGTTATGTTGCGTTTACAATAAAAGTTGTCTAAGTTATTGCTGTGCTCATTATTTGGACTTTCGTAGGACAGTCAGAAAAATTCCAGTCTATGTTGAGATACACACATTGTGTCCAAATATTCACTATTTGCATTTGGAGGTCTGTAACAGCACCCTATAAGTATTGGTTTTAGATGTTTCAGACTAATTTTTTATCAAAGTACTTCAATACCAGAATACATAAAGTCTGGCATCACTTGAACAGGTCTATAATTTTGTATATACAGTAGATAACAATTCCTCCTCGATATATATTCTTATAATCGCTAAAAGTGCTGTATCCATCAATCATTTAAGTTGCATCATCAATGGAGAGTTTGCATGGGTTTCAGACAATGCCCATATGCAAAGTATTTGTTTTTAATATGTCTGTTATTGCACTTAATTTATTTCTAAGACTGCATATATCAATATGGGCAATTTTAAGACCTTTCTTTGGTAATTTATGTAACATACTGATGATCATGTTTTTTTGGATTCATACTGTTTGACTCTATATTGAAGAAAAACAATTTAGAAATAAACACCTCATTTAAACCACATATATACATTCATTCACAGATTGAGACAGACCTCTTTGTATTGCCAATCTAGTTGTCAAGGTTGTAATAAGTTGGCTGAACTCCTCCTGACATCTATTTCCATCAGATAGCTCTCAGCCTTATTTATTCATAAAACTTAGAATATCCCTCCTATAACATTCACAAATTTGGCAAAATATTAACAGTCCTTAACTAAAGGTTACAACTGTATATGTTTCCACTATCTTTTATTTTAATCTGGAAAAACTCACACAGAGAGAAAAAGACAATTAGAAGAATTTTATTGATACAATTTTTGTTTTTAACAGAGCTCAATAAACACTTTGGAGGTTTGACTTTCCTCTCTTTCCTTTACGAGCTCTGAGCCGCTGGTAGCCAGAGAATCTGTTGATACCATTTTTGTTGTAGAAACTGTTAGAGGCAGAGGAATCTTGGAAGCCCCTAAACATTTCACCATTTCTTCTTGTCCTTTGTCCTCTGAACGTTTGAGGACCATGGAAATTGTTGAGGCTGCTTCTGTTGGTCCAATATTGGTCATTTGACTGGGCTACATTTTTTGTTGACTGGTTCCAGAAGGAAATGCGTCCTCTCTGTTCCTGTTGTGGATACCATCTTTGATTCTTCCCCTGTCTTTTTCTGCGGTTGAAGTTGTTATTTTGTCAAGGGGTAAATCTTTTACCCGAATTGCTTGGGAAGGAGCTTGCAGTTTGCTGTCTGAGGTTGCATCTTGTATATTTTGAACATATCTCAGCACTGAGCTTGTTGTTCCAAGGACATGTTTTCTCAGTCTGAGGTCTGGAAACCTTTTGTCCATTGTTGGATCTACTTTTTATTTGATCCTGAACATTGAATGATATGATGTGAGGCTGGTTCATGTTGTTCCTTCCATGGTTGAAGCTTTTGGTGCCTCTCTGCTTTGGTGCAGCCATTGCTGACCTGTTTCTAACCATGTAAATATATTTCTTCAACCAGTGGGGCTCTTTCCTTTTCCACAAAGGGGAAGGATACATGTCAGGAGTGGTGCCTTGATTTAAATGACATGGCAAACGTAGCAGTTTTCTGTTTCTGACTGGTGTATCTTCACTGCAGTCTTCATTTTCCTTCACTGACCCGTGAATCTTCCTGAAGTTTGCCAGTAGTTCATACCTGCGTTTTTTACGCAGTGCCCACAGACAAGATGAATCCTTGCTAAGGTTTGAAGCCGGGTTTCTGCGTTGTCCTTTGGAGAACATTGTCCTGTTGAACTTTACTGAAGGTGGGTTCAGCCACACGTATTCAGCTCAACTAACGTCCTCTTTAATCAACTTTAAGTGACAGATTCCCTCTGCAACGAGCAAGGATAGCAAACCTGAGGTTTTGCCCACCCTGCCGCCCAACTCAAAATATTTACTTGCTCTCACTTTCTGGTCTCGTCTCAGATTGTAGATATCTTTCGCCTTCCATCATTTTAGCGTTCAGATTCTATCAGGGAGAAGCGATAAAGTACTTCAGTAATCAGTCGCTCTTTCCAAACGCTTAGAAGTGGTTTTGGGGAGCGAACGAGTGAACTTAGTTTTCTGAAACCTGCTTCTGACTCTGACTTCTGACCGCACAATGAGATAGCACTATGGAACCCCTTTATATAGACTAGCTGTGATGTCATTCAAAGCATTTAGAATGTTGGTCCTTTAAAGTCATCAGGTGGGCGGACATGACCATTCTTATGGTTTCCTAGCAACAGAAGTGAACTGGGCCTGAGAATAACCACTGCCAACATGGAAATTATCATTGTCAACATCAAGTTTTTATACGTTAGCCTTCATTATATAAATATTTGTTTGTTGAAAGCAACAAAATGAATCCCGTTTCTTAGTTAATGTTCAGGTGCTATATTTATACTGCAAGCGCCTCCACTTGTATCACCAAATCGAAACATACCAGTACTAAGAAAGCGATAAGAAAAATAGCTGCACAAAAGACTTTAGCACTGGGTTATGTTCGGCCAGAAGCTTTAAAAGCTCGATTACAGCACCGTTTTGTTTACTTCAACTGGTGGGGTGATTCGTTAAATAATTTAATTTAGAAATATATCTGTCATTTCTGATAGTGTTTTAGCTTTCAATATTTCCTCTTATGAAGGAAGCTTTTTAAAAATTTGAAGCGATTGCAGCGGTTTATGTTAAATAAACCTTTGGGTTTAACTTTCTTCCATAAGTTGCAGGTTTTCTTGTGTTTCTTGTGAATTTGGTCTTAAATTTTTTATTTCAAGTGTCTTAAAAAGTCTTGAATTAACTTTCCTTATGCTGTAGGAACTCTGAAGCAAGCTGTGATGAATATAAGCAAGAATTTCATTTGAGATACGTATGCCATGATGTGCTAAGGGGTTCAATGCAAAGCACCTTCAGCGGTGATGCAAACGTATGATAGGTTTGGGTGCGATGCGCCTGAAGCAATGAGCTGAGGGGCCATAATGCACCTGCTCCGATGAAAAAAGAGTGCCATAAGCTTTCCTGCGATGGGTTAAAAGCCAGATGTGCCTGAGGAAACGCATTGGGTATAATGGAAAAAGGTTGCCATGAAGTGCCGTGGTAATGGATAAAAGTGGGATGCATCTGCCACGATGGGTATGGGCGCATGGAGTAATACCGCGATTTGGAGCGATGGACGGAGGACTCCCCAGCCGCCTATCGCAGATGGAAAAAGGGGTGCAATAAGCCAGTAGCGATGGAAAAAGGGGCACCATGAAGCGGCATGCAATGAAAGTGCAATAGCACCTGCAGCGATAGAAAATGGTACTGTGAGCACCTGGAGCCATGGGAAGAGGGACACCAAGAGCACCGGCGCGAGGATGAGGGGTGCCATGGCACCTGCAGTAAAGGGAAAAGGCCACCATGACCACCTGCAGTGATGGCAAAAAAGGAGAGTAGGCGCCCACCACCAGAAATGGGGGGCACCTTGCACACCTTCAGAGGTAGGAAAAGGCACCATGAGCACCTGCAGTACATGGGAAAAGGGCACCATAACCGCCTGCCGCAGTGATGAGAGGGCATCATAACACCTGCAGCAATAGAAAGGAATGCCATAAAAGCACTACATTTTGGTGATGGATGGAGGTGTCTAGGGCTCCCGCCACAATGAAACCCATCAAACATGTTGCAGATTTAGATGGGCACAATGCGCTGAGGGGAATGCCTGTGACTATGCTGACGTTGAGACATGCAGTTGATGATGATCTGAAAACAAAGTGGCAAGATTATAAACGCAGCTGGGCTGCATAATCACTCAACTTTAGACAACAAAGCAGCAGCATTGCACATTATAAGCTTCCTACTGGAGTCACCAACGGTGACAGTAAAACAGCCGGTGAACACTCACCAAAAGAAAATCTGCAAAACTCCACGAGGCTTGAAAATGACCATGATTAAGCTGAGAGGGATTCTTTTCTTGTCTGCTTTTTTTAAACTACAAACTCTGCTTCCTGGTGCACCCTGGGCAGTCAGGGTTTTAGAGGACTAATAAATTTAGCCAGATTCCTAGAAAGAGCTACACCTTAAGTGGGATGGATGCTGTCTCTCCGAATCAGACCAAACTTTCCCCAAAAGGATTACCAATTATTAATGCTACACCTACCCGTTGTTTTCAGGACACCATCTAAACAACCAGCAGTTGAATGACCGACATGCGGCGAAATATCTCATCCCTGGTCAGACCAGAAGATACTGGAAGGGGCCAAGGAGTTTGATACGGCAAACTTAACACACCGAAGCAACATTAATTTTAGTGACCTCCGATCGTATGTGAACCGAGTGTCATTACCACCAGTGTGAATAACAGACCTAAATGTATTTTAACCGCTATCCGTAACCAGCAAAGCAGTTTCAAAATTTGGGACTTTGATGTGCAGCCCGTTCTGGCCCCCGCAAACATTTGACTATGGTCCCCGGTTTTCTAAAGTGCCACGTTTTCTGACCTCGCATGGAGCTGCCAATCACCAGAGTGGGTTTCTCAGGTGGGTGTGTCATGCGGAGTGGGGGAAAACCGGTAGAAACATAGAACCGATTGGTGGTGACCAGTGGGCAGAGGATCCGACCATAGTGCTTTTCTGTGTACGATTTTGCCCAATCGCCTGGCTGCTCAGGCACTTTGGAGGACAGCTTCCGTGGGGGGCCTTCTTGAGGCTCCCCTTGATGTTCAACGAAGCCCTGAATTCTAACTCTGACACCCTCGCCTCCAAAGCTACAAAAATACGCCTACACTTATTACAATGTACGCATACACTAAAGGGAGGCAGAGGAATAACTGAACATCGGACACAGAGGGCAGTGGGGAGAGAGAGAGAGGAAGAAGGAAGAGTTGGAAGAAGAGTCAAGGGAGGAGAAAGAGAAGCCATAGCAATGCTAAGCCTACGGCCTTCAGGCTACTACTCCACTACCAGAAATAAAACCGTGTTAAACTGACAAGTGCTCGGTAGAAAAGTGCATGTATTGCATGTACTGGTATTTCTGAGGCCAGTTTTGTTTAAACTCTGCCTACCGGGACTTTACAAACTTTACAAACAAGTCCGTACATCAGCCCCATCCACGAGGAATGTAAGAAATCATTTTTGATACAGATCTTTTCAGCAGAATCTGAATGTACCTGTATGTTTCTGAAGGTCTACGTAATTTGGCTAATTAAAGTCACCAAATTAACTTGCCCTTAAACTAGACACATAATCTACAAGTTATAATTTTGGTTTATGAAAAACAGGAGAAGAAAAAAAGGCCTGCAAGTTAAACTGAAACAGGCCAACATCTCTATAATGGTTAAAGTTAAAGGAATAGTACACCCAAAACATGATTAGCAAATCTATAAAGCCAGAAGCTCCATATTACTCCAGATATTTTGAATTGAGAAAGCTTCCTTGATGGGAAGCAAAGTCTTCAAACTTGAACAAAAAGTCCGGTGGTTTTGTTTTTTATTTTTATGGAATGACTGAGAATTTATCACCGGCTTAATATAAATGCTTCTGATGTAATAAATAGTACCATCCAACTGAAATGTTTACAGAGTTCTCTGGTTTATTTGGAAGCTTCCTGATAAGCTGTGCCTCCAACCTACCAATAGAACTGTCAGATTTCATAAACAAGCTCTTCCATATTGGAAAGGGATTTTTAAAAACCCTTTTGTACACATTCTGTCTTTTTGGGAAAAAAAG
Source organism: Cyprinodon brontotheroides (assembly GCA_018398635.1). NCBI lineage: Eukaryota > Metazoa > Chordata > Actinopteri > Cyprinodontiformes > Cyprinodontidae > Cyprinodon > Cyprinodon brontotheroides. Next base: position 5,446,274 of record JAGKQL010000049.1, read on the forward strand.
CAACGGGCATCCTAATCCAAAGAAAATTATTCCTAAACCAGGACTGGTTGAGGAAAGGCATTTGGTTTGCTTGTTTTGGGGTTTTTTTTTATCCTATGATGTGTTAAACAGAAAATACACACAAAGCTGAACTAAAACTCAGTTTAACAAAATGCCAAATATATTTTTTCTGCTATTGTTTTACTTATCAAAGGGGTGATAACGTAAGATGCTCCATTTATTAGAAATGTTTCGACAATGTCAAAACAAACAATGATTTATGTATGCTTCTCAGCCTGCTTTCCATCAGCCTTAAGAAGAAGAAATTTCTTTAAAAGTCGTGATATCTTTAAAGAGTATGAGAATCTATCTATTCTTCTGTCACAAAAAAAGCCAAATACAATAAAATGATGGATGAAATCTACCCACTTATGCTACGACTTTTGTAAAAAAAAAAAAGAATAAATAAACAATCAATCCACATCCATGAATAAGAATTTGAGACATTAGACATCTTCTTTTTTTCCCCTGAAATTCAATAGGTATATGGTACGTTGAAAATTTTAAATAAAAAATAAAAAAAAAATATTCTGAAAAAGAGGATTTTCTTGCAATTATCCCTAATCTAACCTGTTTTTTCTCTTTACACCATTTTTGTTGTAATTTAATGGGCTGTTCTCTATTTTTTTTTCTGCTCAGTTACTGAAGTTAAGTTGAACTTCTAATGTTGTGCAACATGCTTGGTATTTTATGATTCTGCATGAAAGGTTTTTATAGGAAACAAAACCACATTTTTATTATGACTGTTATGATGATAGGTCTTAAAGAGAGCTAAATCAATTTCTTGTTTCTAACCCTAAAGTTGACTTTGATGATGCAAGAAAACAGTTTTCTAACCGGACCTGATGACCTCTTCATCCTCAACACATCTCCATCAGAGCTATTGTTTAGGTTCATGATATGAAGCCATAAAAGAGAGGAGACGCCTGATAAAACAGGAAATGGAGTGATCAATCAAAGTGTTTAGATTGGATCGGTGACATTAAAAGCTGTACTTGGACAGGATGCATTCTGTTGCCATGTTATCATAGTCATGAAGCAGCATGCAGAGCTAATCAGATTAGAGCAAATGGTAAATGGATTGAGACTCCTGTCTGGATACTCAGCTCAGTCCACTAATAACTTGTTCCACTATGCTAATCAAATAACATGATATGATTTTACAAGCAGGAGACATGGATCCTACATTCATGTTTGAATAACTTGACCTCCCAACTGTCCAAAAAAAAGTTAAATAAAATCCTGATTTTAGTTCAACTTGTTTTACTATTTACATGGTAAAGTATTTTCAGTTAAATATTTGTAAATCTAATGGGAAAGTAAAACTATTATTTTTGTTTATTACAAGCAAGAATGGGCACTTTGACTGCTAAATATTCAGCTAATAACCAGGATTTGTGGGTTTTGCAGAGCTGTTAGCTTCATCTGCAAGATTGGATATAGGTCGATAATTGACATCTGGGGCAAGAGATGGTATTTTAAGTAAATGTTTAATTACAGCTACCTTAAAAGCCTTTGGTACATATCCTTGTAACAGGGATAGGTTCATCATATCTAAAATGGAGGAGGAAATCAGAGTGAGCGCTTCCTAACATCTAACATACAAGTTGAGGGCTTAGATGAAGACAGTTCTGCTAGCTCTGAAAGTTCAACTGGATCAAAGCAGTCTAAATCCGGTTCAGATTCTATGGCTACCTCAGATGCTGCTGCACCTTCAAGGGATAAACCAATCATAGTAAGAGGGTTGATAATGATCTTATTTTTAATAGAATCCATCTTATTTATAAAGAATTCCATAAAATCCTTACTGCTAAGAGCAGGTGGGATGGATTGTTCAACCCAGTGGCTCTGGGTGAGTTTGGCAACTGTATTAAGAAGATATCTAGGATTATTCTTATTCTCCTATATCAATGAGGAGAAATATACTGCTCTCGCTTTACAAGAGTGTCTTCTTACACAGCAGTGAACTGTTTTTCCAGACCAGCTGGATTTCCATAGGCATGTAGAGCACCATATTCTCTACAATATTCTAGCATTTTGCTTTAGAGTGCACAGCTCTGCATTAAACCTGGGAGCCAGCTTTCTATTTTTTAAGTTATTCTTTTTCAAAAGGGCCTGCATTGTCTAAGGCAGTACGTAGAGAACTAGCAACCTAATCAACATATTAATTCGTTTTAAATGGCATTAGGTGTCAACTTCCAATGGTGATTGTGGGATGTCAACGTAAGCGACCTTTACCTCTATTTGTTGGGATGTGTAAGACTGTTTGAAAATTAGAAGGCACCACTTAAAAATGTTCCTTTCAAAACTGTTAAAATTTGTTTTGCAGCTCCATTAACATAAAAGTGGTGTCATTTTGGTTTCTTGCTATTGACCTTGAGAGGTTGTTGAAAGGCCATTAAACAAAAAAAAAACAGCTTTGAAATAACCCTTAGTGTGAAGGGAAATTTTCATCAACCTTTCTGTTGATTCCAAGGATATATAAAGTACAAATAATCACACAAAAGCCCTTACACCCCTCTAAGCAATGTTATTCTGAAAAGTTTGACCTGCAGATGGCTTTGGTTTCGCAGACAAGGAATTTCTTCTTGACGTTTTATTTTAACCAGTTGCAAAGCAAGATTGAAAAATATTCTCTTATGTTAATGTCAGCAACATATTGTTATGTTTAACAGCTTTATATCTTAATCTTAATTTGGCAGAATAAGCATATCTGTAAGATGAATCAAACAATTCCAGTACTACAGAGCAAGCTCTACCCTTTCTAACAAGTTGCAATCTGATATTTTTAAGCTGATCTATAATATGGTATTAACGTCTTGTTTCACCAACAGCAGACGGGCAATAAACTGGAAAAAATCTGGCCCAACAGTGTCCACAGAGCGAAAACTAAACAGAGAATAAGCTTCAACAGCAGGTCTACTCTATGCTGTCTGAAGTCGGCAGATGGAAATGATCCTTTAAAATTCAGCTGATTATAGTTCTGCCAGCAGCGTGACAAACAGGATTAAGTTGAGTGACACGGATGTTTGTGCTAGCTCCAGATGATCCTTGGCCCTCAACAACATTTTTTACACTGATAATTTTAGCTGGTAATGGGAGTGGATTAACATATTTTCACAGACATTTTCACTACATTTAGATTCTTATGTTGGAGTATTTCTTGTTGCATAGAATTTATTGCAGACTTTTTTTTTTTTTTATCATTCGGTGAATCAGCTCAGGTGTGGAGTCATTACTCTCCAAAATTATAGCTATCTTGAACATATTTGTTTCTCAGATTAAAATTTTTTCATGATAAAACAGACTATTCACATATAAATAGAAACATGTCACCTTCTTAGTTTCCAAAATACTTCACCTCAATTACAGATATTACTGGAACTATTATTAGAACTGTTTGAGCACACATAAAGGTAAAGATGACTACTCAGACTGTAAAGTGTTTACCATGTTAATTTGTGAGAGTTTGCAGAAAGTTGTAACGAGTACCTTGCTAAATGTCAGATGACATGTTCACACCTATTTTAAATTAGTCAGGTAATGTCTGACTCTCTGGTTGACGTTACAGCTATGGTTGGGCAGATCATGCTTCACATCCCATCTTTGTAGTATAATTACAAAGATTATACTACAAAGATGTAGTATAATCTTTCCCTGGTGGGAAACAGCTTTCACTGCTGGAGCGCTGTTTAGTACCTCAAACTTTCCAAACAAGATGTTTAGGTCATTTAGAAAATCAGTATGTACTGTGTTTACCAGGAAGTAGGGTGTGTTGCAGTCTCTGATCAACCGTATGCCTTTCCACATTCTCTTGGTGTTGCTGGCGGAAATAATCCTGGATTTTCTGGCTGTGGTTCTGCTTCACTGATCCCGATGATGCTCCAGTGCATGGTGAAGATTATGATGCCAACAATGGCAAATCATGGTGTTTCCAAAACAGACATCTTCTCTACATCTACACCTTGAGATAGTGTCTATGCAGGTTTTCGTATGTCTTGAACTGAGGAGAGCCTTCCGTTGGGCCACTCTGCCATAAAGCCATGACTGAGCTCCCTATTGCATCTCTGGAGCTCAGTCACAGTGATGTTTGGGTTCTTCTTTACCTCTCTCACCAAGGCTCTTCTCCCACAATTGCTCAGTTTGGCTGGACGGCCAGGTCTAGGAAGACTTGTGGTCATCCAAAACTACTTCCATTTAAGGACTATGGACTGTGCTCTTAGGAGCATTGAGGGCTGCAGAAAGCCTTTTGTAACTTTGGCCAGATCTGTGCCTTGCCGCAACTCTTTTGCTGTTTGCTTTCTATTTCATTTTCTGTCAAGATGGGGTGCTGATGTACATTACACTGCATGAAAAAGTGGGATTTTCGTCAATATGCGGCACTGTAGATTGTCGTGGAACTTCAGGTTAGCGGCAGTTTCACGACAATTTGCAGGCCATCGCCGAAAACTCCGTAAATTGTCAGAAATTGACATGGACTTTGTTAGGCAGTGTTCCCCCCATGCCTCCCCCCCATGGAATTCTAGGGGAGGCTTTAACATGTAAATGAACATGCTGTGAGCTATACAAATGCAAATCAGGGTTGCAGGGGGGGTTTTACTCCAAGTGACATTTTTCTAAAAGGTAAGAAAATCTCTGATACAAAGAGATCAGGCTCAGTATAGCCTCTTACATTTTAGCTTGAATTGATTTATTTAATTAAAGTATAGAGACCAAAACAGATCTTTAGCTGACAGAGCAATACATTTAGAGCAGTAATTATAAAAAAAAAAATTGCATTTAAGATAAAAAATAAAATGTTGTCTGTCAATATGCTCAATTCACAATTACTTAAGTGGAAAAGTTTCAAGAAATGAGTCTGAGATGATTCACTTTATAACATGGCGCATTATCCTGTTGGAAGTAGCCATCAGAAGATTGGTACACTGTGGTCATAAGGTCCGGCCAGGTCAAGATCCGCAATTGCAATCGCACCAAACAGGAAAAAGAACATCGACAAATTCCGGTTCGTCAAATTAAAATATAGCAGCAACAGATCGGTGACTAGAAATTATAGCACAATTCTTATATATATATATATATATATATAAAAAAACTAACACCGTTTATTTAAATGATTGGATCCAAACTATTGGTTATTCACCAACGAGGAAGCAGATTTCTCATCTCCATCAAAATATTTATTTTATACCGAGGGACTTAAACTTTAATCAAATCCATTCAAAAGAAACTTCTTATTACAGGAATGAAAAGAGATGTTTGGGAGAAGAGAACAAGTTCATTCAAAAAAAGCAGTTTTGAATTATCCTTATCCCCGTTACAAAAATCTACAAAAATATAAATATATATTTGGGCAGAAACTGAACATATGCTGGATGATGGTGGGATTTTTTTAATATGTCATATTAAATTAAGCGCTCACAGGGTTCATACAGGAATGAGTGACTCTAATTTAATGCTATTTGAAATGATTTTAATGCCATCAACAAGAACCATGTACACAAGTTATTAGTGTACATGAAATATGAAGGAGCTGCAAGCAGAGTTCCATGACTCCTGTATGTATGTAAACACACACACACAATATATACACGATATATATATATATATATCCTCTAGCTTTTTCTCCGCCTGGAGCGATATGACATATATCTGCAACTTTAAAATTGTTTTTAAGCATTTTTTAAGCATTTTTATTAAAGAATTATAAATACTCTCGAGCAAACATATTTAAATAATTTTAGTGCCAATAATTAAGGCCTTGATTTTAAAAATGAATGATTTTTTAATTATTTTTATTGATCCGCGGAAACCCTTGGTTCATCTCAAGCGATGCTTCCTTTACGCATCTCCAAGAAAACTCAGAGCGCGAGGGCTGCAGCCACAGTGGGAGGTGATGTATGCTTTGCTTTGTGCAGGCTGTCTGGAGCTGCCTGGATTTCGGGGGTAAAACCCTCTTGGACGCCATGGCTTTCTAACTCTGCATCTAACAAGACGAACTCAACTAAAAGAAGAGATGCTAGCGGTAAATATATGTTCGATTACTGCTCATAAAGGCTAAAAGCAGCTCTCAGGCTCTGCTACGGCTAATAGCAGCCTCAGCCTAAAGCTACCGCTAACAGTAGCCTTGCAAGAACAAAGCTTTATTAAAGTGTATTTTTTGTGATTCACAGGAAGCAGTATCAGCATCTTCACAACTCGGAGACTAATTGCAGGCGCTATGAACCGGAGCAAGGGTAAGATTTAAAGAATATGCTTTCATTCTGCGGTAAAAGGCAATGGATACGGATAGATACCGTATCATAGCTTTTACATTTTGTTTTCACAGACTACTGTCGCCTCACAATGAGGCGGTGACCTCCTATTTGCTCGGAGCCATATCAGCAAGTCCAGATTTGCACAATGTTGATAAAGACGACATTGTGTGTAAGTGACTTGTTTTAATGTTTTCTCCTTCCTTGTTACTGTGACTTGCGCTTTGATTTTTTATTTATACCACTCTCATTTAATTGTTTTCCAGCTGCCTGTAAGACGATTTTCAGACGGCACGCAGGAGCTTCAGATATACGTTAGGCCAGCCAGCACGTGGCTATCTGCTCAATCTGCTCGAGTCGGCCAGAAGAAAGAGGGTAAGACCTTATTTGGTGACTATTTTCAGGTGCATTAATAGATGTGTTGTGTCCATACGCCAGTGCGCTGATTCATTGTTTTTTTTTTCAGCTGCTGAAAGCGAGGCAGAGTGTGCTAGCAGATGAGGAAGTGGAACCGGAAGTCCGCCGTCGTGTCGTGGGTAATCTCTGGATGGATTGTACGGTCGCCGCCATTTTACTCGTAGGTCGGATCTCACTGAACTCTGTGTTAAGCTGCAGTCCCGTTAGAAGCGATGCCGAAAGTACAGAGCCACGCTATTGCAAGCGTCTGCACATCGACCCGCCTCAGAGGGAATGCTGCCAGTTACCTCCAACCCCAGGAAGCAAACGGACCGTTCACGGAGGAGTTTAATTTTAGAAACGCATGTGTTTGGATACTGCAAGTTGTATATATAGTGTGTGTGTGTGTGTTTCAATAAAGCTCTTTCTTTTGCATAAACAGCTTCCTGGCAAATATAAATTCATTCATGTCCATGATGGTAGCATAATAATTGTGTAGTAGTGTAGGATAACATAAATACACAGCATATGAATGAATAAATATATGAATGAATATATATATATATATATATATATATATATATGTAAATTTATATGTAAATATATATATATGCCAACCAATCACTTGAGCGACTTTACTTGTTTAAAAAGAAGTGGTTCCGTCCAATACTCAGTAAGAAAAATTAAAGCCTGGCGTGGCCACGTGTGGTTTTGCTGCCAATCACGAGCGATTTCATTTGTCTGAGAATAGTGGTTTCAGCCAATACTGAGAAGGTTATTCAAGCCAGACCTGGCCAGCCCAGCTAGCGGGTTTGCTGCATTCATATGCTACTTAGGGCCATTAGTACAGTTGATCGCGCTCTGCAGATCTCCGTCATTTTCGTCACTTCCCGATTAATTTGTGGCACGGCTTAAGCAGCGGCCAAGCTAACGGAAGTTGCAAAATTGCCTTGAAACTGATGAAAATCAGGGAGATCTGCGGGAGTTTACGGGGGTTTACGGGGACGAAAATCTCACTTTTCATGCAGTGTTAATGAGTATTAAAATATTTATTTTTATTTTAGCAAATTGCTGCAATGAAATAAAGAGTGAAAAATTTAAGGGGGTCTGACTACTTTCCCTACCCACTGTAATTGCAGAGGAAGCCAGAGTTAGAAGATGTGGAGTCAATAAGTTAACTACTTCTTATATATTTATTCTTCGCTGTCACTGAACCATGTTACCACAATGTTAGTCACTGTAGAAACTGGACTGACCGGGCCGAACAAATGCATGGCATGGAGATGAATTGTTGACTCCACATCTCGTTGCCTCCATGTCTCCAACCTCTGGAATACGCAGACACAACTTAGTTGTTGTGGGAAGAAAAAGGTCTGGCCTACTTTTCTTTAGCTACTTGAAACCCTGGTTCCTCAGCTGTAATTTAGTAACACAACTTAAGCTTAAACTTAAGCTGGTCAAACAGACCTGAATATTCCAAACTAGTACAGTTTATTTTTACCACAATTCACTATTTCAGATTTTTTTTAATAAATAAAAGAAAAACTGAGTTATTGGTATACCTCAAGATACACCTTGTCTTATCTTCATTTAGAGAACTGTCGTGTTATCTGTAGGAAGTTACCAATTATTCTGTACTGATGAAGCCTAGTATTTCAAAATCAAATCATGGCAAAAGGTTTGTTTTCAAAATGGCCTTATTTTTTCTAAAGGTTGTTCCATCCTTACAAACATCAGCAAGCCCATATTGAAAGAATTAAAATTTAGTCACTGAAAACAGACTTCGGTTTGCTTTAAATTTCCATGGTGTTGCCAATTCAGAATCTATGCTTAGTGCTTCAGTATCAGTCATGAGTAGATCAACTATCTTTGCCATAGTAGCTAAATCATCACCAAGCTAAACCAAATTTTATCGAAAGTATCTAAAACTTAGGTTCACACAAACACATACTGTGCAGATGCTCTTATTTACTCTCTCATGCAAACAACATATTTGTTTGACTGAGAGCTCTCTGTAAATCCCTGGGTATGCTCAGAGCAGCAGGGTAAGATAAGAGGGCATTTCATTTTGTTGGTATTGTAAGCAAAATTATGCTTTTATAAAACAATGTCCAGGACAGCTTTGTTGAAGCTGATTGTGCGCCAAGGCCATTTAATTTTTCTCCATGGTGAGGATGCCAAACAAAAGTTTTTGATGTACGTCACTTCAGTAAAACAGGAAAACACATCTGAGAATGAAAAGCAACACTAATTTAATTAACTTAATCAGATAACCACTTACACATTCCTAGTGGAGTGAAAAAACCCAGCACAAACTAGTTTGGAGATAGAGGCTGTCCTCCATTTCCCTGTAAGGGGAGACAGTTGTCTGCTTAGCTGGAGCCAGCTCTGAAGTTGGGGGAAGAAGTTGAATGAAGGTGTAAATCGGATTCAGAGTCTACACTCGAGCCTTCATGCAGTGCATGTCCCTTGTAGTTAAAGGGAGCAGTCTGATGAAAAACAATGAAGAGCTGGTTGGGGAGGCAAAGAAGAACTACTAACTGGTTTCAGGAGTAGCATAAAATTTGGCATAAATTATGACTAATATCACACAACAGGTCTTGAAAGTCATTTCAGACATTTAGCTGAAATCTATTTTTTCCCCAAATAGTCATGCACACTACTCTTTATATGCAATGGCTATTTGACCTTTATCTATTTAGAAAGAAAATGTTATATATATGCATATACACAAATACACACACACACAAAGATGTACACAGTGTGCAAAATACCTGTCAATATTTGGGGGGGGTCCCCATCTCCCGATTGTTGCGCAATACTGATCTAAATTTTCTCAATATGCAGTAGGCCTATAACATTTCAAAGTCAAGGTCAGCTTTAATGTCAATTCTTCACATTCACCAGACATGCAAGGACTCGGGAGGACGTTTCTCATTCACCAACAGTGAAACAGATAAAGTGCACAGGTACAACAGATAAGATCAGTTCTAAAATTTAAACATTCAATTTCACAATAAAATATAAAATGTACAATAATATAAAATATGCAATACTTATGCTAGTGCAAAAAGGCAGAGGATAATGGCAGGAGAAAAAATATTATTGTTATTATTATCATTATTATTATTATTACTATTATTATTATTACCAATTATGTAAGATATAGCATTTGTAACAGTGCAAAAGAACAGTAAATAAATATAGTAATAATAGTAGTGCAGGAGACAGTCTGTCCGGAGTGATTTTTTTTTGAGGGGGGCTCAGCTTCCTGACAGCTTGGTGGATGAAGCTTTCTGTGAATCTGGAGGACCTTTGAGGTCCACAAACAGGAGTGAAGACCTGCTGTCTTTGCACAATCTGTTCCGAGTTGCCCATGTTATTAATTGCGGAAAAGCACATGGCTAATTTGCATACGCGAGCAGGATTGGCTGGCTCCACTTAGCAAAAAACAGAACATATTTGTGAATAAAGGTTTTGAATTTTAATAATGGACATGTTGAGCTTAAAAACATTTTAGTGACCATTAGCGACAAAATAAATATTTTATTTTTAATTTTTTTGACACAATTTAAGACCCCCTTTAAATTTTGCTTTTGAGGCTTTCGAGGGGGTCTCATGGGTTAATCGGACGACCCCCGTATTTCGCACTTTTACTGTATATATATATATATATATATATATATATATATACATATATATATATATATATATATATATATATATATATATAGATATATATATATATTTGTTAGCCATCAAAAAAAACAAGGCGATGGCTAACCAACCAGACATCGTGTTGATCGACAAACAGCAGAAGAAGGCAGTAGTGATAGATGTGGCATCCCAAGCGACAGCAACATCAAGAAGAAAGAACACGAGAAGCTTGAGAAATACCAAGGGCTGAAAGAGGAGCTAGAAAAGATATGGAAAGTAAGAGCAGCAGTAGTGCCAGTGGTAATTGGAGCACTGGGGGCTGTGACCCCCAAACTGGGAGAGTGGCTACAGTAAAACATCAGAGGTCTCTGTCCAGAAGAGTGCAGTCCTAGGAACAGCTAAGATACTGTGCAGAACCCTCAAACTCCCAGGCCTCTGGTAGAGGACCCGAGCTTGAGGATGACACATACTGTACCACCCCACAAGGGGTGAGAAAACAGTTTTTTTTTTTTTTTATGTATATATGGTCCGTTCATTATATTTCCACAACAACCAGTAATTTTCACCACACCATTTGTTTTTAAAAAATTGTTGCAAAATTCTAATCACTCATTAAAACCTTCTTCATAACTTAAGAGATAATGTTCCACTTTAATTAAAAACACAGGTATTTACACCTTGAAATGCATCTTGCGATTCCAATGCTATATCTCAAGTTATGGCGGACATAAGATTCACGTCTTGTCCTCATCACAATTAATTTACCTAATCCATAAATGTATGTGTTAACAATAAAGGCATAAACAGTTAAAACTATATATGAAATTGTTCTCCCTGTTAAAAAACATTATGTGAATCATAGTATTTTAGAAGAAATTACAAATATTTAAAGTGATGGAAATGACATTTGTGCCAGCCGAGTTGGTAAATCTGTTAAAAACACCAATTTGTCTTAAAAAAATCAGTGTGTTCTCTTATGAATCATAGATAGATAGAGAGAGAGAGATAGATAGATAGATAGATAGATAGATAGATAGATAGATAGATAGATAGATAGATAGATAGAGAGAGAGAGAGAGAGAGAGAGAGAGAGAGAGAGAGAGAGAGAGAGAGAGAGAGAGATAGATAGATAGATAGATAGATAGATAGATAGATAGATAGATAGATAGATAGATAGATAGATAGATAGATAGATAGGATAGATAGATAGATAGATAGATAGATGCCCTTAGGGGCCCATGGAGACCCATGCCTGGTCTGGCAGCGAACAAACAATCTACCTAACAAGTAGACAAAGAGAAATTCCCATTCATCCAGTCACATTAACACAATCCAAACCTTAGACCCTTAAGGACATATATAAGCACTCGACTGAGACGCACACAGACACTAAATAAATTCTTACACGCCTTATACATATATTATCCTCCCGGGTCTAGGGGCCAATCCTCCTACGGGGAACATGACCACAGACCTATGAGAAGATCCCTAGACCCCCTAGTGGGAAGGGGCAGACAACTTGAGCTGGACCGAGGGAATGGGATGGGGCTCCACAACAGGAAGGAGAGCAGCAGTGTAGGTAAACTGCCAATAATAACTTTAAATACAATAGTCATGACAATAATGAATGGTGCAAAGTCTCGCTATGCTAGTGTTACGACTGCTCCGGGGTTACTACAAAAACAACACAGAGAGGGTAGGGGGAAGCTGAATCAGGAGGAAAAGATGTCTACATTTTTTTTTTTTTCATTTTCATTTTTCATTTTGGAATTGTAAGATTTTTTGTTACCCATCTGGGACCGCAAAAGAAAACATTCTTTTTATTTAGATTTTTCTCATTACAAAACCAAAGTTGAATGGCCAGCATGAACACAGACCATCTGATAGGCTTCAATCACTGATAGGCTGATAGAATTTGTATTAGTTTTTTTGGATATTATTTAATTCTACTTCTGATCTTGGAATTTTAACTAGTTCTTCTTTAATTGTTTGCTCTAATTCCTGAATCTGAATCTGCCTTTCCAGCCTCCAGGATCAAAAATGCTGATGTTGCAGGGAGATCATTATATTCCAAATATAAAGTCCATGTTTCTTTAAAACATTGAATGAAACACATCTTCAAGAAATTTGTTGTTGAACCTTCAGCCTTTACTTTTAATAATTTCTTTCCTAAATTTCTATGTTTAATAAAACAGGAGCGTGATCACAGGTCTCTTACCTCCAAGCCGGTGAACTCAATAGAATGAAATGTTTTTTTACCTGATCACTGGAGAATTTCAGCTGATGTTGGCGGATATCTCCCATTCCAGGATGCCCGTGAATACCAACTGATCTCTCATACCCTAGGCATGCTGATCCAAGATTTTCTCTTTTGATTTTTTCTTCCTGTTCTCCCATCCTCCTGACAGCTGCAATATTCCATCAGTAAGTTTTTTCACACCCTCCTTTGGGGCCAACTAACTGAAATTGAATGAATTCAAGGTATTTCCTTATAGATTTGAATTCTCTATGGAAAATTCCAACCTGGAGAAGTCGGGTATCAAAGCTGCCGAGCCTTTTGTAAATATCGGAAAAATTTTTTTAAATATTGACACAACTGTTTTTTTTTTTTTTTCTGGTATTTGTTTCACTAATTCTTGATGTGACATTTCTTAGTTATTTGTTTCTTTGTTCGTCATTTTGTAAGTCAATAAACTTTAGCTGAAAACAACAAAAACTATTCAAATTAATGTAAAAACACATAATTACATAAGATTAATCTGTGATTGCAAAGATAACTTTTGGTGCTGGCAGTTTGGACTGTGTTTCTGTGTGGAGCTGTTCTGGTTGCTTATTGGTTTTATCTGCTGCAACTCTTTTGTTGTCATTAGCTCAGCTCATATGATATGTAATATTAACAGGTTTTAAAATGTGTACTTTAACTTGTATCTTTTGTATCTTAGGAAAATATGAACAAGATGAATGATGACTACAGCTTAAGTACTTGTAGGATTCCCCTATAGGTAATAAGGTGATGATGCCAAGTAAAATTAACAGGCCTTTGGCTCTGCAAACTGCGGGACAAAAACATCTTATAATGTGAAACCACAGAGTAAACCCAATAAGAAGTTTGTTGTGATTGGCTTGCATTATATCCCTGGTGTATCTTGCCTTTTGTCCATGAGTACCAGGAAAGCTTCCAGCTTCCCCACCCCAGGACCTAAACAGACCAACAATAATGAGGTATAACCAATAACTGGATGGAGCTACAGTATTTTTGGAAAAAATGTAATGATCTATACAAGATAAAGCTCTTGTATAGAACAAAATGATACAGTATATAAAGGAAAGATTTGATCTGGACGTACAATATGGAGGACCATCTCTATGGAGGACCAGCTCTACCATATTAAACAATAAATATAGAAATAAATAAATGCTAAATAAATAAATAAGCATACAATTAATTGCTATATTTATTAATTTTTACATTTCTGTATGTATTTCTGCCTCATTATGCAAATGAGGAAGGGCTGTGTCTGAGAGGGTCAACTTCTGCTCATTGGTTGGTTAGCATTTTACTGCATCGGTCAAATCTACTGGAGGAGAGGGGTTCTAAAGTCGAGTCTAAAGTCACTGGCCGTTTTTCAATTCATAAGAATGCGAGTATGGACTTGTGTCCTCGCCAAGTACATTCTTGATAAGAATACAGGAAAGTATGGACTTGGGGAGAATGGGAGCACGTAGCATAAATATGGGTCAAGTGGAACAGAGACGTTCTTGATACATCACCACACTCTCAGCTTGTTTAGAGCTGCTTTTCACCTCCTGTTACTAATAGTCTCTAGATAATAATAAATTCAGACTTTTTTCATTTAGTGGGGGAATACTAATTAACACAGTCAGATAAACACAGATCAAATGAACATTTTGTCTAATAAAACAGAAAAATCATCATCATAGTCAGCGGTCCATTATGCCGAGAAAGGGATGCTGCAGACGGGCTGAAGTAAGCCTCAAAGGTCCGTTGGTTGCCATGGTCCTCTCAACTTAGAATCTTTTTTTTTTTTTATGTATTACTCATTAAATCGGTAGATGGGCCATGTTATACTTAAAAGTATAATGTTCTTATCTCAAATAATCTTAAAATTTTCTTTTATTGAACAACAGCAACAGAAAAGAGAACTTTTAACTTACGGTAATACTCTGAGCTCTGTGAGTTAAGAAGATGAGCTGCCAACCATTGGGCAGAAGTTAACCATCTAAGACACAGCCCTTCCTCATTTGCATAATGAGGCAGAAATGCATACAGAAATGTAAAAACGACAGGCAGAAATAAATAGCATTGAAGAAATAAATACAATAATACATAATAAAAAAAAAATACAAAGGAAAAAATATTACAACATGCACATTAATAAATACCTAAAGTAATTAATAAATAAAGTTGAACTTTATAACAGACAATAAATAATAAGGTAATTTTTACAAAGGCAAATAAATAAAAAAGCTAATTAAAAAAGACATAAATTTATGTCTCACTGTATTATTTAATTTCTACCTACATTTAATTGTTTATTGTATTTTTGGGGGTAATTAATTGTATGCTTATTTATTTATTGAGCCTTTATTTATTTTTGTATTTATTTTTAAATATGGTAGAGCTGTTCCTCCATATTCTGGAAGTGTGTGTTTAAAAATTATTTTAACATTTTACATTTAACCCCCTGGTTATAAATGTTTCATTTTTCACTGTAAATCCCTAACAGATGTTTGAGGAGCCGTGATGTGATGTGTTCAAGAACTAATAGAGGCTTAGATGGTGACAGCTCAGTATTAACAGTTCTCACAGCACAAATGTTTTCTCACCCACTCACTATGACTCACAGTCTTTACACATTTCTGCTTGCATATGTGAGGAAACAAATTCCTTTCCACAAGTAGGCCCCCTGCTGAAAATTAAGGCTCTTCTGTTTCTCAGCCAAAAAAATGAACCAAATCCCACATTTTGATTTCTATTGGTATAGTTGTTATTTTTAGCTAAGAAAACGATTAACCCAATCATTACTACATGGGAAGCCTGAAACTACTTGTACCAGTGGCATTATTTATAGGAAATAATCTGTGCTCCCAAACCCTGTTAAATTGCTGTTACATCTAAACAGTTCACCCTAAAACACGTGTAGGTTTTCTCCAAGCTGATTTCTGTTTTCTGCAATAAAAAGTAAAAAAAACATTGACTGTGATTACTGGATTTTTTTTTTTTAGATTATGTCTGTCAGAGTGAACATGCATCTACTTATGACAATTTCAGACTCTTCCATGATTTCTACGTGGGAAAACTTGCAAAACCGCAGGGTGTTCAAATATTTGTTTTCCTCAATGTATATTCTTAGATTTTTTTGTGAAATAGAATCTTCCTTAATTTTTCGCTGCAGACGCGGTCAGATTCCATGAAACCATAGAAAGGCTTGCCAAGCAGACACTGTAACTTTCTGGTCATCAGTGTATTTTTATTGTCTTGTGTTCTCAGTCTTAATTCTAGCCAAATTATCTGATCAATGGTAACAAACTGAGGTTCACTCATTGTCATCAGAGGTAATCATCTGGGGAACAGAGATGAACCTGCGCCTCCTTATATACACGCTAGTCAGCTTGATTAAGAAATATTCTCAGTTGTGCAGCAAATTGGGTCGGCCCAATAACCAGTAAAGGTCCTCTCTGTGACGGGAAGCTCACTAACAAAAGAAAAACAGTAATTCCCAGAGACCCTAACAGACCAGCAGCTTCAGTCACCTGCATGGTAGGATGTTAGCAGCCAACAGTGCTAGTTTGACCAGCTGGATTCAGAGAGGTTGCTGAGGGGTTGGTGATGAGTGGCAGTTCAAGACAAAATTTAGTAGGGGGGCCCTAGGTGGGACCAGTGTCATTTAATTGGGGCGCATAATAGAAGAATAACACATACAATGAAAAACAGGGCCATAACACAATTTAGTATAGTAAGTGAGCCACAATGCCAAGGCTGAAGAACCTGATAATGAAAACTTCTGTCCTTTTAATTAAGGAGTGTCACTTTAAGCTTGAGCTATATAAAGAAGGGATCAATCAGTTATGCACCATCCTCTTAGCGTGTGTCATCTTAAGAAATTGATTTAGTATTATGTTTTCAGTTCAGCAGCCATAACAGCGACCAGAAACAGTATTACAGAGCCAGTAGCCCATCTTTGCCCTTACCGCTCATGCATGGTGAGA
Source organism: Cyprinodon brontotheroides (assembly GCA_018398635.1). NCBI lineage: Eukaryota > Metazoa > Chordata > Actinopteri > Cyprinodontiformes > Cyprinodontidae > Cyprinodon > Cyprinodon brontotheroides. The sequence goes on from JAGKQL010000049.1 coordinate 5,462,851, forward strand.
AAGAAAAACACAACACAGAAAGAAAGAAGTGAAAAGTCGCCTCAAATGCAAAAAGCTTCCAATTTTCTTTTTTAACCATCAAAGCATTGTCCTTGCTATTTTCGATTCTCACCTATCATTTACAGGTTTTGCATCATATTAGCTTTTAACACTTTTCCATGAAGCTGAAAACATATCCCAGACATGAAGAAACAACCCAGAGCTGAATGATAGTGGAACAAAGAAGATTCACCCCAGGATCACAGTCTGCCTTCTAGTTTTCCAAAAATGATCTTTACAAAAAGGTCATTGACCAGAGCTACTCATACAAACATCTGTTAAAGCTATGATGCAGAAATCCCTCTTTTAAAGTGTTTTCCTTGGGTCGGCCCAATCACCAGTAAAGGTCCTCTCTGTGACAGGAAGCTCACTAACAAAAGGAAAACAGTAATACCCAGAGACCCTAACAGACTACCGCTTAAGTCACCTGCACGGTAGGATGTTAAGAGCCAACAGTTCTAGTTTGACCAGCTGGATTCAGAGAGGTTGCTGAGGGGTTGGTGATGAGTGGCAGTTCAAGAAAACATTTAGTAGGGGGGCCCTAGGTGGGACCAGTGTCATTTAATTGGGGCGTATAATAGAAGAATAACACATACAATGAAAAACAGGGCCATAACACAATTCAGTATAAGTGAGCCACAATGCCAAGGCTGAAGAACCCGATAATGAAAACTTTTGTCCTTTTAATTAAGGAGTGTCACTTTAAGCTTGAGCTATATAAAGAAGGGATCAATCAGTTATGCACCATCCTCTTAGCGTGTGTCATCTTAAGAAATTGATTTAATATTATGTTTTCAGTACAGCGGCCATAACAGCGACCAGAAACAGTATTACAGAGCCAGTAGCCCACGTTTGCCCTTACCGCTCATGCATGGTGAGAAAGAAAAACACAAAACAAAAAGAAAGAAGTGAAAAGTCGCCTCAAATGCAAAAAGCTTCTAATTTTCTTTTTAAACCATCAAAGCATTGTCTTGCTATTTTCGATTCTCACCTATTATTTTTCAGGTTTTGCATCATATTAGCTTTTAACACTTTTTCATGAAGCTGAAAACATATCCCAGACATGAAAAACACACCAGAGAAAATGATATGGAACAAAGAAGATTCAACAGGATCACAGTCTGCCTTCTAGTTTTCCAAAAATGATCTTTACAAAAAGGTCATTGACCAGAGCTACTCATACAAACATCTGTTAAAGCCATGATGCAGAAATCCCTCTTTTAAAGTGTTTTTCTTATGTAATAAATATGTGAACATACCGTGCTGCAGGAATCGGTCATCCTCACTTCCCTATAGGGCTGATAACGCCCAGGTGAAAAACATCTGTCTGTTCCTGCCTCACATTCTCTTCCACTGAGCCGTCTGACTCTAATTTAAAATAAATGCGTATCACATATATTCTGATGACACTTTGTTGTACAGTTCATTTGATCCTATTAGAAGTGATGGGGTTCCAACCGTGTCCACAGATCAGGGCTGTGTCACCTATCATTGATTAAACGTCACTCAACTATCTGGCACTCTGTTGAGTGGATTACTACATTTTTCTTCTTACATAAATTGCTTTGATTTTCACTTTTATTTTACATTGCTAACTCAAAACTGTAGGTCAGAGTTATAGTTTCTCAGTTTACCAAACGAGTTTTTGTTTTCATCAAACCCCTCTTCTCATGTACAAAGACCTATATAACCAAGTTCCATCTGATATCAGAGATCTGTGTTCCTTGTGTCCCTAACATAGCACCCTGCTCTCAATCTGCAGATTTACTAGTGTTTCCTACAACTTCTAAAAGTGGAATAAGTGGAATAGTGGAAAATGCTGATCTTTTAGTTATCAGGCTTGTCTCCTGTGGAACCGATTTCCAATTTTAGTCTGTTAGGTATATATAGTTGTAGGCTTTTTGTGGTGTCTGAGCCTGTTTGGATGCAGTTTGGTTGTGTTCTCTCTTTGATATTTGTTGCTTGGGGAGGAGCTCACTGCACACACCAAGAGTGATCTTCATCAGAAGCAGTTTTTAAAGCTAGCCTCCTGTGTGCTCACTTCCTGATTGTCACCGGTAGCTCCAGCTCCAAACCAGTCTCCTGCTACCAAGCCATAACACCCACCTCTGCCTCTGCTTCCGGAGACACCATCTTTCCTTGTTTACCTGTGAACAAAATAAATTGTTGTTGCTCCTATGGATTTAGCCTGGTTGTCTGCATTCTGGGACCAGCACCTAGCACACAACCCTTTTTAAGATTAGGTTTAACACTTTATTTTTTGATAAAGGCTTTCTATTGCTCTCATCTCATACCAGTAGAGCATAGGTTATAAGGTGCACCCTCTCTTTTACGTGTGTGTGTGTGTGTGTGTGTGCATGGCAGTGTGTATTTGTGGATGTATCAGATAAGCTGAAAAAGATGGATGGATTGATGACCAAAGTTCTGTTGCTATAAGCCCTACCTGTGCTCTCTTTCATCTCTTGACATAAATACTAACTTAGAGCTCATCTGCTTAAACTGTGCGTTTTTTTTTTTTTTCAATCGTTGCACACAGCTGTTGCTCACACTGTACGACTAATTGCGGGGTTTAGTTGTACAGTGTGAGTTCACAGCTCACAATTTATGTTCGGCCCGGCGCTCTCATACGATCTACCTGCTCACACTGTACAACAAAAAACCGAGTCGGACTCAGCTCCACAGTGAAATGGAGCTGCTCTGTAGCTCTCTATTCTGAAGCCAACCAAATAAAAAAAGGGATATTGAGCTTAACATAGTGAGCCGCGCTGCCTTGTCAATTTATGCAATTTTCTGCTGAAAGTCCTAAAAAGATAAAGCAATAACTTATTTGAAAAAAGACATGACTGAGCAAACGTGGCTACTACGGTCTGTCAATTTTACAGACAGAACTGCATTTCACTCATTGCATCCCTGCCACGCTGCTGTGTTTACATCTGAGAGGAAGAAAAAAATAGAAGAATCCTTCTTTGAGCATGTGCCAAGAGCGATTTGCCCACAACAGTCAAGATGTTTGATTTTCTCCCGACCTCATGATTCCTGATCGGGAGGTGGTTGTGAGAGGCTGATCGCCGCTCATAGCCCCCTGTACACTACACGACTCATGGTCAGGCTGAAAGTTGGCCCGATCTAAAGATTCTCGCAGGACTGGAAAATCGCCCTGAAAATCGCACATTGTACGCCGGGCTTTAGCCAGTACTATCCTAGACAAAGCCCTCTGTACAACAAGCTTACTGTTACCTTTTCTAATATAGAAAGTATTTAAGCATCAGTGCCTTTACATTCCTCTGTTTCTGTCTCCTTGAGCACCCATGTGGCCTCAGCAGCCGGCCACTCATACTGAGAATGGATATGCTGGAGGTTTCTTCCATTTAAAGGAGAGTTGCCACTGTCACCACCTTTATCACATTGACAGAAAATTTCAAGTTAGAGAAGAGAAAATATGTCATTAATTTTAATAGGGAACATCCTCTTTGGATAACATTACTTTTTGACTGTATACATTTTTCAAACTCAGAACAATAGGATCCAGTATTCAAGGCAGACAAGCAGTTAGATTACACAAACTGTTTATTGGAAACAGAACTGCAGTGAAAAGGGTCGACGTCTAAGGCAGGAACCTTTGCAGGAGGATACAAAAGGTTTGTGACCACATCTATCTGAAGGTGAATGATAACAAACCTGTGAGTCACTAACCTAGTTTTATAGTTAAGTCTGAACCCAGTGGGTGGGGTTGGTTTCAGCCGTTCGGCTGCCAACATGATGTGGTGGGTGCTGCCCTGAGATTCCCAGATGTTGATGTATCAGAGGTCGGAGGACAGGCAGGACATCAAAACAGGAGTTGAAGGTAGACAGGATAATCCAGAGGGTGAAGGCAAAGCATGTCAATGACATGCTCGGTAGTCAGAGGAGATTAGAGGCCTAAAGAGGCACAGAGGGGAAACCAGAACAGAGATTCGGCAGGGCTCTGATGATAGGTCAGAGAAACAATTGGAATGTGGACAGGCAGGCTCAGAGGTCCAGAGGCAGAACAGGTCAGAATTAGGCAATCAGAAACACAGGAATGCTAGAGAAATCTCACCACTAACCCAAATTAATCTAACACAGATGGCTGGTCTGAAGGCTGGTTAAATAGAGAATAAAGCAGGTGGATCAGATGAGTGGTAATGAGAACTCGGTCATGGCAAAATGTATTACACGGTCAAAAATAGTTTCTAGTTTTATTATTGTCAAAAGTAGTTGCCAAACAAACAAGTGTGTGACCTTTCTGAGTTTCAATTTGGTTAAAGAGCTCATCTCATCAGATCTATAAAAGGTTTTTAACCTGTTTTAAAGACCAGATCTCTTTGAGATAATTTTCTGTTTGATTTCCATCAAGGCTCCTCAGCATTACCTTATACAAAAAAGGGAGGTGTTTTTATGTCCTATTATAAAGCAGTGTTGACCTTAAAAAGAGACCTTAAGAAGAACAATGATATTAAATAAAATAATTTATGATAGATGAATAAATTATAGCTTTGATTATTTTCTCAAATCTCTTCTCTGTTAGGGTCTCTGGGGTTTAGCTTTTTTCTTTTATGAGTGAGCTTCCTGTCACATAGAGGATCTTTACTGGCAACTAGGCCGACCCATGTTGCTGCACATCTGAGAACATTTCTCGATAAAGATAACTAGCGCCTATATAGGAGTCAAAGGATCACCTCTATTTGCTGGATAATTACCCCTGATGGTATTCCAGACAAAAACCTAAACTAGAAATATCCTTCTTGTTAAAATTTGTACCTCAGATTGTCTCGGATCTTCATTGAAAAGGTTTTCCTTGTGTACTGTGTGCTCTCAGTCTTCATCACCTCCCTGTCCACTCTCCAGCACCATGTCTCTTTCAAGTATCAACAATCCAAGATCTCAGTCACATTTTCCTGGACCCCAATTTGGACCATGATAAAAAGAAGAAAATTGTGCACCTTGACTAATTTTCCTCCTGGAACAAGTCAAGGACAAAAGAAGGCAGTCTACGCCTCCAGGTCATACCTGAGGGGGAGTCTAAGATGCAAGGGCTAAAGAATCCTTCTGTAGTCAATATAGGAAAACAGTTTAAATGAGACACAGTCATGCGGAGCTCATATCAGGCACCAGAAACTCTCTTCTCCTCCTAAAAGATTCTGTTATCTTTTTCATTTTTATTCCATCCTGTAATATTTATCATGTCGACCTGCTCATGTATTACAGCAAAGGTGTATTCATACTGAATGTGCTTTGGTTAAAAAATATGATATTTTGTTTACATTGGCATTGCAAAATCCAGTCGGGGACTAGATCTGGCTCCTCTGATCTCTCACTTGGCTCCTCTTTTGTCCTCCTAAGCGAGGGTGCACTGATTCCCTGGCAGGCTCCTCCAATCTCCTGCTGAAGTTAAAACAACAAAAAGTAGCACCATCAGTCACTTTTTATATCCATATCCACCATGATAAGGTGAAACCAAAAACCAGCGGACTCCATGATGTGGGAGCATTTTGTCAGCCAGGAGAATTTGCCTTCAGTGTGAATTGTTTTTGCTTCCCTGGCGAATTTCAAGCAAAAGAAGGTAACATTTTTGCAAGTGTCGGGTTGAGTGTGAATTAACTTGCTGTTTTAGAAAGAATTCAGTGGGTATTTGAGAAAAGGATTATTGGTTGGTAATGTCGTATTGAAAGCTTCTTTTTTATATATCGAATCTTTAGGTATATGCAGAATCTCTGGATAGGATAAGCAGTTGTCAAGCACCTGGGCCTTTTAGATTTAGCTGATCAACTACAGTGTCAAGAAAAAAAAATTGTTCTTATAGATGTTAATGCTCTCTCAAAAAGTTTTCTATTTACCCCTTTAGAAGACATCAAAATAGCCCAGTTGTCTACAATAAGATTAAAATTTTTGATTTAACCACATCTCATGGTTATGATGGATTTTAATGTTAAACCAAAGGTCACATAGGTGATAACTTCAAGCTTTATTCTTTTCCATCAGGAACAATACTAAATGGTAATTTAAGAAGTAGATATACCACTGTATGTGTAGAGACATGCATTGGACCATTTTTAAATTATTTTGTAACTTTCACAGATAGTTTGCAAATATTTCTGTTTCAATATTACACGTTATCTGCACTGAACCCCCCCCAACATTCCTTAAAGATAAACCCAAAGGTTCATAATTAAATTTTCCTTTTATACCTCGTTCCCTCCCTTTTCTTCCTGTAAAATAACATTCTGTCCTCATAAATAAGCATCAGTGTTAGGTTCTCGCAGCTTACTTTAGTGCACCTGAAAGGTTTTGAAGGAAAGAATTTTTTTTCTTAGCTAATACTGGAAATTAAATTAAACAACTGAGATGGGGAAGGTTCTTTTTTCTATTGTTGCAGTTGCTGCATCCTTTGTTTTTGGTGAGTATAATTGCATTTATCCAACAGAAGAAAGGTCAAAGTAAGACATGATTTATTTTTGCTTCTTTTGATCTGGCCTTTGTTAGGAAAAAAGTTTATTGCATTTTATTTGAAATTGAACATTGTTCAAGAGAGGCTTCATTACCAAGTTATACATTCTTACTTGCAATGTTTTGCTTTATTTTGCTACCTCTTGTTTCAACAAAATAAGTATTCAAAATAAAGTGACTTGTAAGCAATGATAATTTCTGTAAGAAAACATATATTTCATACTAGAAATTAAATCTTCTATAGTCAGGCACAGTAAGACAATGTGTGCAAACAAATAATTTTTTATTAGTTTGCTTAAGCAAGAAAAAAGTTGCTTATTTGTCATAGTTGTTTCTGATAAGTCTTACACTTTTTTCTGTCTTTTTCAGTGGAGTCCTTGACCTGCAACGGGTGCTCCTTTGCTTTGGGGCACACCTGCATGATCCAGAGTAACGATATATGCTCAGCCAATGTGACCGACTGTTACACTGCATCAACTGGTAAGCTGCTTTCAAAAAATCTCACAAAGCTACTCTGTTTTATATCAAGGCAAAAACTGAAATTTAAGAGGAGAAAAGGAAACTTTCAAACATCAAATCTAATTGTTCAATTTCTCTCACAGCTTTTGCCATTTCCTCCTTCAATATTATCAAGCTGGGCTGTGCACTGGATGCTTCAGGCTGTAATTCAACTACCAATGGCACTCTGCTGGGCATTGATTATACCTACGATGTAACCTGTTGTGCTGCAGACTTTTGCAACACCCTCAATCTCAACAGTGCACCAATGACCAAGATGACCTCCACTACTGCCCTCTGTGCAACCATCCTGGCCTCTCTGTGGGGAGGCAGTTTTTAATGAAATTACAAAATCGACCTGCTGGTTATTTTTAAATTCATATGCACTGTAAATTGTATAATTTAAAAATGTTTCTAGATCAGAGGTCTGCAACACTTTTGGCTCCAGAGCCGCAAATATAAAAGAACCAGCTAATAGTTTTAATATAGTTTGATACAAATACCAGTCATAGAAGATTTAGCGGTTTTATCAAAAAGTATTTCATTTTAATAAAAAAAAAAGTCAATTCAATTAAATTCTGTTTATTTATATAGTGCCAATTCACTACACATGGCACTTTACAGAGACAATTTAAGCCAGATCATACAGTCAGATTGGATTCAAAGTTTTCTATCTACTGTAAGGAAAACCAGCTGATTGCGTCGACTCAGTTACTCAAAAGCAATCTATCACACCAAGCATGTTTGTAGTGAAAGAAAACAGAAAACTCCCTTTTAACAGGAAGAAGATATATTTTTTCTTGTAATTTAATTGGAAATGTGTATGCATTCAAATGTACTTACAAGATATTAATAAACGACCCAAAGACAATCTTTTTACAAGATGGTTTTTGAGTGAGCTTTAAACTAAATTACATCCTCAAAAAAGATATGAGGAGCTGGTTAAAGACGATTAGAATATGCCTATAACACTTAAAACACTAAAGTAACAACTAAGACTCATACTTTAAAAGATTTTATAGACAGGTGTCAGTTATGAAATGTCAGGCTATTTGACATGCCACCAGCTTCAGTCTGCTGTCTTTAAATGTTCTCTTATTTCTCCTTTTTTTACACCTTACAATTTGAAGCACTACTTTATTTGGTGCAGCAGCTTGAAAATGACATCTCTAACCATAATTATCCCATTTTAAATAATAAATGCTATCATAGTAGAACGTAATGGAAAACTAACATCAGTAGAGCGCGACCCATTTATGCAGCCTTTAGTCCTTGATGTGGCTGTTCCTGTTCGAGTCCCGGCTTGTTGACATTTGCCGCATGTTTTCAACCCCCCTCTTATCCCAATTTCCTTTCAGCTTACTTTCAAATTAAGGCCTCTTGTGCAAAAAAATGTAATAAATATGTAGCACCATTTTTACTCATACAACTATGAAAATGCAATCAGATGAACTGCATCTTTGACCTCAATAATCTTTAAGCTCCAAATAAAAGAATAACATAAGACTAGGATACAATTCTGTGTGCCTTTATTTCTGCCTTACTTCTAGATTCTGAATCATAGGTTACTGTAAGTGCAGGTTTTGGGGTGTAGTGAATATCTAAAGTAATCAGACCCACCGTTCTAGAATGCCAGGTCAGGACATTTTTAAAAAGTGGTGTATCAAGGCAGTGATACGAGGGTAATCGACACAACTCTTACTACTGCCTTCTTAAAGGTCACTCTGCTTTCTTGTTTTTTTGCTTCATCTTTACCACTATCCTGAGTTTATTTTAAGCTAGTCTAGTATTCCTGTTTTGTTTTTTTCTGAATTTCTTTTACAGGTAATGTTGCGTTTTTCTTTTACAGCTGCATGACCAAAGTAACAAAATGACAAGAAACAACCAGCAAAGCATAATCTTTGGGCATGGCACCTGAATGCTCTATAATTCAGTGAAAACTTTCTCAAATGCAGACAAAAGCTGATGTTGGCTTATTATATCATCCAGTCAAAACCTACTGGAAAGGGTCATGTCAAAGCTTAAGTTAACCAGGCAGATATCATAAAGCTTAAAGTTGTTGTAACTCTGTTTTGGTCACTAAAACTTATTGTATCTGGGAACTTGCATGAATAAAATGTTCTAGCATCCATCGTACTAGAACTGTGTTTGAAAACTACGTCATTCACCATTTTCTACTAATATTAACATCCTATGGAGGAAAACCCTTGCTTCCTCTTTATGAAGTATTTTGTCTTTTCCATATTTCAATGTAGTTTTAAACTCAAATACAAATCAACCCTTGGTATTTTAGCAGTTTTCCTATTGCAGAAATATCAAAAAATAATGAGCTGTGTCTAATTAAATGGTCATGTAATATTTCTGACTCTGAAACAACTTAAACTAAGCTTCACTTGGCAAAAAAGCTCCTTGATTTTAAAAGATGCAGACCCTGTTCTAGAAAAACAAAAGCCATTTTTGAAATTAATCTTTGAAGAAATTAAACGTCAATCTAAACTCAAACAGACTCTTTTTAGGCTACCGTCTGACAGATACCGAAGTAATGGAAGCTGATCAATCAGATGTTACAGAGGAACATACTTTTTTTTTGCATATATCATGATGCTTTTCTTTATTGATCTATAAAAATCAAACTTGTTTTTCTTTTCAACTTTGTTGTCTTTTATTGCATAAACTAAAATTAATAAAATAGCAGCAAAAATCTCTATGAGTACTTCTTCTATCCATGATGTGACAGGAGTTGGCCAAAAGCAGTAAATCCTGTTAAAGAGCTGCTTTTAGCATAAAAGTTTCAACTTTAACATAGAAAGTACTACTTAATCAGTACTTATGTTTTCCTTTCTGTGCATGCTTTTGGGCTGGTTCTAAGCATACATGAATAAGGGAGCAGGTGGAAATATGTAGGGTGAATCACTATCACATTAGCAGGATATTTTCTGATGTTGTTGATTGGAGTTTTTGATGGGATCATGGTGTCCAATGATTTCGAATTACCGTAGTGTTCTCATTGACAAGCTGGCAATGGGATGAGTTGTCATAAATGTAGCTGTTTCACCATATTTTGCAGTTTTATTTTATTCATAGGAGGTTGGAGTATTTTACAGAAAAAAACTTTCATAACAGTCACCATTGTGTGGTAGAAAACTAAATGGTTGCTAATTGTTTTTTCTCACATAGATAGCTATTTGGTTTGTTCCTGTTTGGTTATGATCCCATCATGGAAAGAAATATCAGCTTTGCTGCTGCCATTTTCAACCATTTGTGGACTGTGCCATGCACATTGAGGTCAATGCAGGTTTTAATACTGACGTTTACTGGAAACCTATGTATCAGATTTCATCTGGTTTCTTTAAAAATGGAAAGCATGCTGGAGATCTTGCCTGTTTTCCATATGTAGTCCTCTTTCTCTCGACTGTGACTGGGCTGGATGTGCTCTCCTCATCCTCTGACATGGGAGAGCTGGGTCGCGCTCACCTGCCTCGTTCTGTGTGTTTCCTGAGAAGGGCCGCCTTTTACAGTTGCTTTTGTATCTCTGCTTCTGTCTCCTTGAACTACAGTCGGCCTCGGGCAGATGGACGCTCACACTGAACCTGGTGCCTCTGGGAGGTTTCTTCCTGTTAACAAAGGAGTTTTGCTCTCCACCGCTGTTACAAGCATGCTTAGATGAGGGACGCGCATTTGTCGTCAGCGGAGTCGGGTCGCAATCAAACCTGTGTTTTCCCTTTGATAGAAAACTCTTAATCAATTTGACTGTACGCATCTGGTGAACTGTAAAGTGCCTTGAGATGATTCTTAAGAAAGAAATTAGCGCTATATAAATAAACTCTATTGAATTGAATTGAACTTTGAAGACAATCCACCTCAGAACAGGAATCAGGATCTGCACGTTTATTTCCACCCACACCTTTCGAAGCGGCGGGGGACACAATCAGTCATGCGCGTAGGTTTGCATAAGGACCGTAAGGACATGTCGCTACCAAAATATTTTCTGACCGCACCAATTTGTCCCTACCAATGATTGGATGTGAACAATACATGTTTATAATTTACAGCAGTAGTTGTTGCAGCAGCGGGCTTCTTTCTTCCCTCTCGGCAGATCCTCTGCCTGGTAGCTGCAGCTGCCTGGTCTTCCCTGTCCCTTTTCTGACGTGAGTTAGCGCATGGACCTGTGCTGTGCTGAGCTAACTCCACTGCTCTGATTTTTCTGGCCTTCAAGTTCCTCCTTTTCTCTTTCTGCATTCTTGTTTTCTACTCTGCATGTGTGTGCGCGTGCGTAGGTTGGAGAACGTAATAATAAAAAATATATGCCAGAATACAGCGGTTACCAAAATTAATATTAGATCATGCGAAACTAGTCCCATTAAAAAAACAAAATATTATCTAACGCTAAAGACAGGGCGAAAGCTTCTGATTGCAGTTCTGTAAAGAAGCAGGAGAGAGTTTGGATTTCGTGGAACTTGAGAAATGTAAGTAACCAACGTTAGGATTTTTAAAATAAAACTAAATCTTGTGGGTCAAGCACAGGAGTACTGGAAACTGCTGTTAAAATGGACAAGCAAAGACTGTAAGCAATCAATATTTCTGATTCCCCTTTTACCAATATTTCTTTTGCTATTACTTATTTCATCTTTGATTACAGCTTCAGGTATAAATAACAGCTATTATTTCTTTTACAGAACATAACAGGAGAAGGATGCTAATCGATCAAGAAAACAAAAAATTCAATTTAACACCGATTTAAAATGGAAAAACATTTACTCATAGGTTTTGAGAAATGTTCACCACAATGAAAAGATTAGAAATAAAATCAATTTTTAATATGTGCTACAACATATTTGACTCCAGCTACACATATAGACTCAATACCTTCTTTTTTTACCACTCACATCACCTGTGGGAACATACACTTTCTGTGGTCTGTTTTCTGAGCCACTGACAGTATTCCCTCAATTACAGAGGAGAAACATAAGGAACAAAAATATGTTAGAAAATCACTTGAAGCATGTGGTTATCCAAACTGGGCCTTTGTTAAGTTAGCAAAAACAGCTAGCAGGAAGAACACTAATGCTGCAAACACAGAGAATAAACAGAGATGCAAAAAACATTTAATACTATATGTGTCAGGAGTTTCTAAGAAACTCCGAAGGATTTCCTCCAAACACAACATATGAGTGAATTTCAACCCTAACAACAAACTAAAAAAAAAACTGGTTAGGCCTAAAGACAGAACACCCAAGCTGGGTGCCGTTGAGTACACAATCCAGTGTAGTGAGGGCTGTAGAGCCTCTTGCATTGGAGAAACCAAACAAGAACTTCTTAAATGCATTGCACAGCATAGGAGAGCCAGCAGCAAGTGGTTGGTTGTAATTCCAGTCTTTAAGATGTCGTGTTTAGCTTCCCAAGCCTAAACAGCTTTATGCAAAACGACTATGGCTGCGCCTTTGCCTGCCGGTTTCAAAATGGTGGATTGGAGGTGGCAGAGTTAATCTAGAGCCATCTTCCTTTGGTGAGAAGTTTGGATTTTCTGGTTTGGGTCTGAATTTGTGTAGGTTCCTATAATTCTGTTCTACATGTATTAGTTTTAAAATTAAAGGATAATGGCTGATGTTCCCTGGTCAAAAGTTTGATCTTTGCAATTTCAGTTGCAGTAGCATTGTTGGAGCTCCATCTTAAGATTTTTGCTATCATTTTCTATTCTGTTTGCTGTTGGTACAAATGAGAGACTTGCAGATGTGTTTCTCTGAGTGTAAGAGTGTGTGGTGTGTTTCCTTGCTAACACCTGCCCTTTGAGGCAACGGTGTGTTCCCTGTCGGGCATGGGGGTTAAATTTACATTATTTAACATTTTTGACAAAAACAAAATTTAAGTTCTAATTATACTCCAAAATTCTTAAAATGGTTAATGTATCATAAATAAGGAATAGCACTTACCACTACCATGTGCTATTCAAGTAAGTGCTATTGATCTGCTATTCAAATCAATGTCTTACTCTGCTGTAAGACACAAGGGGTCTAAGGATCTGATCTTAGTACCTAATGGCAGTCATTCTGCCTTTGGTGAGCACAAGAGCCCAAAGCCCAAAGAAATGCCCCCCCACAATATCACTTACCCACTGCCAGACCTTCATGCTGAAGGATGTTGCAGGCAGCAGATCGCTCTCAATGGTGTCTCCAGACTCTGCCACGTCTGTCACATGTGCTCATTGTGAATCTGCTTTCATATATGTAGAGCACCAAGGCCAGTCATGAATTTGCCAATCCTAGTGTTCTTTCTCAAATACCAAGAGTCCTGCACGATGTTGGGCTCTGAGCATAACCCCCATTTTGTAAATGTTTTACCCTCATACCATCCTCTTTGTAAACCTCATGTAAATTTCTAACCGTGTATGCAGACACATGCACATTTGTGGTCTGCTGGAGGTTATTTTACTGCCTGCCTCTTTTGGGAAACTTCATTCATTGAGTGATATAACCGATCAAACAAATTTATGAGAGACCTTAAAGATGTGGAAAAACATTTTTTGTCAGTTGCTTACCTCGCTAACTGGTGGAAAGAAGTCTTTTAAAGAGCATGCAGGTGCAGATCAATCAAGGTGATGATACCTTACTCCCTGCAAACTACAAAGCAAACATGGGAAAACTAGTGGAGCAGAGGTTCATTACAACGGGCAAGTCCCTACAACTGCTATTGAATGATATATAACTACATAGATCAGGAAGAGGATTAACAAGTAAATTAAATAAAATTCTTAGGTGTAACTATTGACTACAAAAGGTAACGGAAGCCTTACATCAAACATGACTAGGCTAAACTATATACAACTCTAAGAATTATATACCATTATTGTTTATTGATTGAACCATACTTGACCAATTGTTTAGTTGTGAAGTCTGGGGTTGAACATTTGGAACATCACAAAAAAACTTTTATCACATTACAGAAAAGGCTAAGCAGAGTGATTTCTAAGGCTGGCTATCATGACCCCCATTAGTATTTTTTTAATTAATTACTACTTGCTAAAATGATCTACTTGGTAAAATTTCAGACCTTCCAATTAATCTGTAAAAATAGACATAAACAGCTACTAGACATAGCCACACAAAAGCTTTTTCTTGAGAGAGAGAGGAGGATAATAAAACAAGGGATAACACAGGTCCTTTGTCCTTTAATAAGTGTTGGGTCTGCAGTGATGTTAATTGATTTTTTCCTTGTCCTAGACATGTAGAAATATAACCTGTAACTTTATCAGTATTTGTATAACTACGCAAAATTTTAGTACCTGGCAGTACACACCA
>JAGKQL010000049.1:5487147-5507188 GCA_018398635.1 Cyprinodon brontotheroides
GTCCCCCACTAACACACACCTTGAGCACCTTTAGACACAGTGGGGTATCAACATGCTGTGGAAAGGCCATCTGTAGGCTGTGACCTAGAAGCTTAAAATAGCTGCCATAATTCAGGAAATTTTTAGGAGAAAAACTGTTGGCGTGTAAAGAGACCTGGTATCAGGGTGAAGGTCAACCTATGAAAACCCTTAACATTTATATATACATTTCCTGTTTTACTATAGGAAAAGTTTAAATCTAGTTGAGAATGCATTCCAACTTGATATAAAATAAACTTTCCCATCCAATCTGCGATGAACATTTTGCAGAAAATAATACTATGGCAATGATGTGAGGGGAGCCAAATATATATATATATATATATATATATATATATATATATATATATCAGAGTCCCCACTGATTTTTGTTCTTTATAGATATACAAAAAAAAATAATAAGTAGCCTTTTCCATCCACAACCCAATCTGGGCCTTTTTATATTGTCTGGAGCATAAAACTAAGTAAACAAGTGTGAAGGTTGTAACATGACAACATGTAAAAATAAATTCAGCTGGGGGGAACCTTAGTACTTAAGGAAGGAGTGTCTTAGTGTCTTTTTGTTTTTATTATTGGACATTAACCAGTAGTTGGATGCATGGACAGACTTCCATGTTAGGAAGTCTTTCTCATCAGTAAAAGTAGGTTGCTAAATCTTCTCGAATGCTGAAGAGGTGTGTTGTTAGTAGATTGTGGGAGGCGAGAGGAAACCCCTGAGGTGAGGCCTTTTTAAACATCTAGTCTTGCTCTGATCAATGCTTACCTAGTGTTTCTCTCTGCAGGCCTTACGTGCACTGAACAGAATTTCATCACCAAAGCAGGCAGTCAGCTGGCTGCAGCAGAGCAAGGAATTATCATCGTGGCTCCAGACACCAGCCCACGTATGATGACACACTACACACAAGAGTGCATTCTCAAGAGGAACCCCCAACCAAAAGATTATAAAGTGTTCCTTTGTGAGTTTGTGGGATAAAGTGGTAGCATTTTTATCCTCCTACCTCAGGTGGCTGTAACATCGAAGGTGAAGATGAGAGCTGGGACTTTGGGACAGGTGCTGGCTTCTATCTGGACTCATACCCAGGAACCCTGGAAAACAAACTATCGCATGTACTCGTATGTCACTGATGAGGTGCAGATGGTTAAATTCACCAACTTAGTTGAAAAACCTTGACTGTTGTCATTTAAAACAAACTGGTGCTGTTGTGGTCTTCATGTCAGCTCCCTAAGCTCATCAATGCCAACTTCCCCACCGATCCAGACCGGATGTCCATCAGTGGACACTCCATGGGCGGCCACGGGGCTCTCATCTGTGCCCTAAAGAATCCAGGCAAATACAAGGTCTGCTATGAGGCTCAGTCCAAGTCTGTTTGCCGTTAAGCTGTTTCTCTTTCAGATTTTGTTGTGAGAAAGATGCTGACTCCTTTTGCAGGCTGTGTCTGCCTTCGCTCCCATCTGTAACCCTGTACAGTGTCCCTGGGGTCAGAAAGCCTTCACTGGATACCTGGGATCTGACAGGTCCACATGGGAGGTAGGAAGCTTGCAGCCTTCGACAATAAACCTGCAACACCTGTTTAAATAAAAAAAAAAAACAAGATTTTTTTTTAAGCATCCTACAACCTTTTCTGTTTGTTTTTTTTCCAGGCATACGACGCCACTGTGTTGGCAGGTTCTTACTCCGGCCCTCAGCTCGACATCCTCATCGATCAGGGTCGTGACGATCAGTTCCTGTCTGCCAGCCAGCTACTCCCCGACAATCTGATTGCGGTCTGCTCGGAAAAGAAAATCCCTGTTGTCTTCAGACTGCAGCCGGTCGGTATAAACTGATACTAAGAGCCTTGTAAAAGAATTCACACCTTTTTACTTTATTCAGGTTTCTTTTCATTAGTTTAGTCTCTGCTAGTTTGAGTTGTCTAAAACATGTTTTAATTTATTCTATGCAAAATAGTTTATTTTCTGGTCTTGTGACAGATTCTAAGTTAGGTTTAGGTCTGGCCTTTGACTGGACTGTTGTAAAACAAATACGTGGATCCAAACCCTTCTATACTGCTACCTGTTTAGAGTGAACCTCCTCAACTCTCAAATGTTTTGCTACGTTCAGCTATTCCTTATTAATTTTTCTTGGTTTAGCTCCATTGCTCTTGCCATTGACTCTGTTTAGGAAAAGCATCCTCAGAGCCTGCCTCCACCATGTTACATTGTGGTTAGGCGGGAAAAGTTTTTCATATAGGGAAGCACATTACATTTTTGATTTTTGACCAGAGATCTTTCTTCCACGTTACTTTTCCTGCATGGCTTTTTGCAAAGTACAAGCAAGAGTCCATGCAGATTTCTCTCAGCTCTTCTATGAACTAAACAAGTACACAACTAATAGGTGTCCTATCAGGAGATGGTACTGGATTTAATACATGTATGAGGGAAGAAAAGTGGCTAAATAGAAATGTGCCTCAAGCTTAACAATTTTCTGACCAAATGTAATTTTATATCAATGTCAAAATCACTATTTTGATTTGTTCTTATTTTGTTTGTAACACTAACAAGTGTGGAGCTGCTCAAAGGGTTTGAATACCTCTCCATGCTTTTCATAGATAACTGAATGCGTTCGTATAAAATGAACACTTGCATCATCAAAAAATGTTAAGCATCAATATATATTTTTTGAAATTTAAATAAAAATGGTTTCTTCCTGCAGGGCTACGACCACAGCTACTTCTTCATCTACTCGTTTATGAATGACCACATCAAGCACCATGCCAAGTATCTGAACGCCTGAGCAGCTGAAGCTCTGCAACACAAACATCGGTTCACTGTGGCCTGCTGCTCTGCTGTCAGAACTTACAACCAGTGTCGGAAGAACCTGCAGAGCAACCAAAATATTGTCCTGGAAACAGCTCTGTAAAGAACTGAGGAGCAATATGGACAGTGTGTTTGTTTGTAGCACTTATTGGAGCCTAAGACGAGGACAGACTACAGTTTACACATTCTGGGTCCCTTGCCTCAAAATGTTTCTGTGCCTGATCAAAACGTATTAAATTACTCAGACTGTTATGTTGGAAGAGCAGGAAGTTACCAGTGAACAGATGTTATTGTATTAGAATAAAAACTTTTTATTGCTCTTGTTTTTTGAAGCTGTTTTTGTTTTCTGCAACACTGATATTGGAGCAGACCTTTGACCAGTAAGCATTATCAATGTTTTTGAAGAGAATTCTCTTTTAAGCAATGTTAATATTCAGAGACTAAAGACTTTTATTTTTCCATTCTGCCATTCCTCCTTTGGATCATTCCTTTTTTCCAATAGGGTTTCAAACAAAAGTAACAGCATGACATAAATTGATATATAAAACAAATTGGGTTATGTTAAAGACAGTTTCCTTACATTCTTTTCATTTAATCTTTTATGAAGAACTCAAATTTAGTGCTTATATATTGATAACTTATCTATGATCTGCCAATATGTACTGTACTATAATTTCAGGCCTGATTTTGAAATCTGAAATTTGCATAACATCTAAAAGGAAACGTTTCTGATTTGTAACTTGGAAGGTTTACTATCACCACTGAAAAATATGAAAGTTTCAGTTCAAAACCCTCAGTGAAAGGTACAAAAGATTGTGAAATACTTTAACAATATATATTTTTTGCATTTTTATTGGTTCTTTAGTAGATGAATCAAAACCACAGTACCGTGGGGGGAATGTAAAATGGCTAATCAGATAAAAAATATTTTAATATTTCAAATCCTTAAAAGAATATTGTTCAGAAAATGGAATGAGCTATATTTTACTGTACTTACACATTTCAAGTTATTCCCAAATTTGCTTGAGTGTGAGAAGTAATCAGAACCAGCATTAATTCACTAAATGACTGGTTTTACAGTGATTGTGTTAACTGCTACTCCAGAGGATGCAATAAAGGACAAGTTTGTTTTAACATGTGGGGTCTTTACTGATAAAGTGATGAAAAATACAGTTATATATATATATATATATATATACATACACAGTATTCACAGCAGTTAAGGCGACATTACTGAGACATTTCATGCATGCTGTACATGTGACAAAAAATCACATTTTTACAAAAAGGCTGGTTAACATCAAAAGTTCAACAAACCTGAAAAACAAAAATTATTTTCTACCCGTCAAAAGTAAAAAAAAAAACAACAAAAAACAGAATACAGGCAGTTTCTTAACAGCTGCTTAACATAAGCAGGCTCATACATTGTTTTCACTGGCATATTTCTAACCAAAACTCTGCCTTACCAGATTTTCTCAGTTACCAAAAGTTGTTTTTTATGCTTTTTCCTCCCCTAGGCACATCCCTGTGGAAGACTCAAAAAAATTAATTATCAAGTTGCCTGTTTCAGGCTCCTGAGTCACTGCAAACATATCCCTATGATCTGTTTGATTGAAGTGAATAGTTTATACCCCAGGGATGTTCAAAACCAGGAAGCCATCCTCCCCAGGTTAAAATAAGTAAGAGGGACAACACTGCAGAGCAGCAATTCTAGCTCTCAGATTTATGGGGATATATCGACCTGTCAGCCGCCCATAGTGTTGAATACATAAAACTAATAATTTTCATGATATCATGGTGAAAACAGCTGTTAATACAGTACATAAAGTAAAAATTCTCCACATGGTGATAAATATTTACAGGTTAATCTATGGTTAAAAAAAAAAAAAAATCCAAAACAAAGAATGTTTGCTTTATAGACGACTAATCCATCCAGTAGAAGCCTTTTAGGCGTAGTTTGATTAAAAATGATTAATTTACTGCTGAATCTGGAAATTTATCAAGCCTCGGATACACATGAAAAATCCCAAACTGGTCAACTATTCAAGAATGTTAGAAGTTTTTTTCTGGCACTCAAGACAAGTTTTAAACAAAAGGCAGACATGTTTTGGTGCATTCTTTAAAAGGGCCAGGACTCTAGATTTTCCACTATTGGCTGCTATTGCAAAAGAAAACTTATCTGATGTATTATTCTAAAAATCCTTCTGGTCCATCTGTAGTACCTATTATCTGCCAATAGGGGGGAGACTTTCACCTCCCTAAATTTGGTTCAGCTTCTTCAAAAAATAACATGGCCATGGAGCTATAGGTTTTTAAATCAAAAACTCAAGCCTCTCAGCCTCATTTGTTTTCACATCTATGATTCTGTAAAAAAAATAACGAGGTTGCTTTATTTGTGGCTTGATAGGATCAGTATGACTGGACCTAACTGAGGCTACAGGGCTGAGGATGTGAAAACAAGCTGGACAATTATGGTGGAAAGTAGTTAGGCCCGAACACAGAGGCTAGCCTTCCAACAACAATTAAAGGATTTTAAGACCAATAGCACTCAAAATTAACAACCTAAACACAACCAAGTCATCCTTACCACTACATCTACAGTGCTCTTTGCATCCAGAATGTCTTCCTTTAAATATTTCTTTTGATCTGGTGTTTTATGACCAAATACTTTTTACAACAAGCTGAACTTGTCTGCAGTTTAATCAAGCAGCAAGAAATCCAAAAAGTATGAGACTTCCAGCTGATAACAGAAAGGATCAACATGTTGGAGCTAATACTCTGATCTTGATCTAAAACATGTTGAAACTGGAAAAATTGGTAGCATTTGGTAATAGTAAAGGTACAGAACGGTATTCTCTAGAGTATACAAATTAATACAGGTGTTTTGGAAATACTAACAAAGTTAATCGTCAACATAAGTTGTAGAAGTCAGTTAAAATAAGAACTGTTTTAACCATAAAATCCTATTATATAAATAAATAACAGGCTAAAATGACTCTGCCCTTTTTATATTATCACTGTTGCAACCCTTGATAAAGCCTCGGGACAAACACAAACGTGTAGAAAATAAACTGCTACTACAAAACATACTGAGAGTTCACAGTAAAATTTTCTTTTTTGATAGAAACTTTCATCCGAAACTTTCAAAAGCTCTTCAAATAAACTGTAATGGGCTACAGTGGCTATCAGCAGTGTAAAGCTTTTCAGAATCCTAAAACTATTCTATTTGGTTCAGCTGTTGAACCTTAAGACAAAACATATCTTTAAACTGACCCCGTTTTATAGTAGTTTCTATATTTACTGTTATGAGTTTTGAATGGTGTTTCATTTCAGTTAAAATAATACCCTATGGCAATATTAAGTTCAGGAGATTAAGCACCGTATCATTCAAAGAGACATTCTGGTAAATCATAAAACATTTAACCACTAATTTTGTTGCAGTTTCAAAAATCCAATGACGAAAGAGAGTCTCAGCCTTGTTAAGTACAAGAAACTAAATAGAAACATCTGGAGCCTAATATATAAGAAAGGGACAGCAGACCTACAGTAATGCTGAAAATTAAATCTAAACAAATTCCCACTTATCTAACTACAGTGTTCAATAAGAGCCAGTAGTTTTTTCTGCCCACTTAAAGCTCCATATTTTCCAGGTCTGCAGTGCCAAAGGTCACACCCCCACACACATACTGTTGACGAAGCACACTGTGTAATAAGGCATCAACAGGGCAGTAAACCAGGCCCAGCCTGACTCACACAGTCTGCAGTTTCTCATCAACTCCAGCTGGAAGCAGGCACACACAAGCACACACCCACACACTCTTAACACAGTCAGCAGGCCAGGGGAATGTTTTGCTACATTAACTCCAAATTTGCTCTTTCAAGGTGTGATAAAGAAAACCAGACTTTTTGTTCCCCAACCTTCAACACTATACTTATTTAAAATGTCTTAAAGACTTCAGCATTGCAGACCTACATTAGGAACAATAAGAATCTTTGACATGTTACTGAAATATAGTACAGGCTACTAGTGAAATTGCCTGACCAATGAAGGATATATAGCTAATATGTGCAAGAATAGACCAGATAAGATGACAAAGGTACTCTGTGGGGGTCAAGCTATAGTTGCCTCATCTCATAAGTGTTAGAGAAAATAGATATGGAGCCCTTAAGGGACATGAAAAGTGAAGGGGTGTAAATCCTTCTGAGGTTCTGTTAGAGTGTAATTGAATGTCTGTTCATACAGGCTTCTGAGCCTTGCATGCACAATTTCAGAACTGTCTAACTATAATCTAATAACATCACATGTTTTGGCACATTATGAAACAAACTGCATCTGACATAAACACACCAACTGGTCCATCTGATTCATTTTCAATGGAGAAACACTGGTTAGACATATGAGGACTGGTCAAAGATAAACAGAAACTCAGGTTAGGGTCCCCTCTGAGACAGTTTAAGACAGATACACCCGCATCAGGGATACGCAGAAAAACCAATGCACAGTCCCAGTTAACCTTTAGAAAATATACACACTTATTACACAAAATATATTAGAGAAAAATAGCTTTGGAGTATTTCTGTCTGATTCTATTAAACAACTCAAGCCTCTGTTCTTCAGCTTCTCTATATTATAAATATCTTCTGGTTTAAATAGAGATAGATAAAAGCTGTCTCCCTCTGTCATAAGACCTTAGTATTTGGGTTTGATTCTCCTCAAAGAGCCAAAGGTAAAACACTGAAAATGTTTCAACTACACGTTCAGCACAAAATAACAGATTAAATCCTGTACAGAGCACAAAAATAATAATAAAAAGATACAAAATATGTGTGCATACACAGTGGGATCAATTAAGGCAATTAAAATATTCAGACCAGTAAGCCTAGACATGTCCAATCTTTGTCTAAATATATTTTAGTTTGAAAAACCCATTTTGTGATTTTAAAACTAAAAGCAGGCAGTAAAAAATAAAGGTTTGAGGGGAAAAGATGCAAAGTTCTGTAACAGAACAATTCAAACTAGAAAAAGGAACAAATTAAATTTCCAATTTACACAAAAAATATTTTGCATCTGATGTCTGAATGTAATATTCTTAATTTTTGAGTTTGACATTAAAGGAAAAACAATGTAATTTTGGCATTTTATGGCTTTTTTCATAAACAAACACATAGAACAGTATTCTGTTCTTTTAATCACAACACAAATTTCTTTTTGATCACTTCATATTCATATTTTACCAAGGATGGAACCAGCAAGTGTAAATATTTTCTTAATTTTGTTTACATTTTAAAAACCGTTTACAGGAAAAAAAAATATAAAGATCCCAAATTGATTGTTTTATGGTTAAAAATAACTTGCAGCAAAGCAAACTGCTCGTCATCTATTTGCCTCCACACTGAATTCCAGGTTCCTCTCTCAGAGTCGATTAATTAGTTCCCTTTCTGCACCCTGACAAGAAATCAGTGCAGTTTCTGAGAATGATGCAGAGCATAGCTGTGGCTTTTTGAAGCAGCATCAGTGTGCGACGTTCACTTTGGGGCTCGCCACTCACACCAGGAGGGGGGGTTTGGAGGAGGCCTCGTCCACCAGAGCCTGTACTGTGACGCACACTTTCACCAGACCTTTCTCCTCCAGGATGTGGTGAGGAAGGCATAGTTTGTCCTGAAAGGTGGAGACATGAAGGATTTAAAGGGGAGAAAAAAAAAGGGAGAGCTGCAAAAAGGAAACCAAAGGCAGAACCTGTGACAGACTAAATGCTTGTAAATACCAAAGTGAATGTAGAATGGGAAACTTTCCACTTTCTGGTTTGTATTTTTTTCTCATGAAACAAGATTCAATATTTGACATCATAACACAAAGAATATTGAGCAAATTTAAAATGACATTGTCAAACGATTAATGTTTTTAAGTAGAAATGTTATCCAAACCAATTGTACCCTCATGTGGAAAAAAAAAAGTTTAAATCGCTAAAACTAAACGGCTGAGCCTCGAATAGAAGCAACAACAGATCATCAAGTGTTTGCTGACAGTAGTTAGCCTTTTAGATGCTAATTTTCCCTCATCTAAATAGTTTCAATTCAATTGGAGGGATTTTGAATGTTTTTGAGTTCATGGCACAGGTCATGTGAGAAGCCCACCTCTGTATGACTCATAAGTGGACCTGCTGGTCTACTTAACCCTTTAAAGCCTAAACCAAGAATAAAACAAAACAGAAAATAACTTTCCTTTTGTTTGAATTCCTTATTTGCCCTTTTAACAAAATATGTAAAAAGAAAAAACAGAAATACATTTTGATATTTACCATAATTTTATTACTATGGGATAAGTCAAGATAATTTTTTGTGTAGTCTTCTCGTTTCATGTTATCAGGTATATATCTGATTGTGTACAATAGGATTTTGAGCAAAGTTTTAACCATTAAATTATGCAAAAGGTGTCAGATGCAAAACATTTTAGAAACCGTATGTATCAAATACCTAAATAAGATAAATACAATCAGTGAATAATTACACAAGTCATGGGTCATCCCATTCAGCATGGCAGTGTAAACATGCAGCGGTAACGTGCCTGCACTTATGCCCACTGACTGAGTTACCAGATGCAGACACCTGTGGTGGTAAATAGCAGAAACACCATATATATATATATATATATATATATATATATATATATATATATATATATATATATATATATATTTCTGTTGAAGCATGGTTAAAAGCAAAGTCTGACTTCTTGAATTTGTAGATTTTCTAAGTATAATTTTTTTGATGACTTTTTTTTACTTCATTTCATTTAGTTTATTTAATTCCAGAAAATATACAAACAATACACACACTCCCGAATCAATACATATCTAATGAAAAGAATAAGAAGAAAGAACAAGCTTATATCTGCCCCTTTCATATCTGCCCCTTTTGTTTAAATTAATGAAATTATGACAAATATGTTATCTTATGCCAACAGTCTATCGCATCCCACAGTTTCTATGCAATAAAAACGTGGTCAACTATGTTACAATATCACTCCTTATTCCAAGAGAAATTCAATGCAACATTTACAAAAAAGAAGATGAAATTTCAGCTTATTTTTAATTCTGTATTTCCCTTGAAGCAATGCTTTACATAACTTTTGTTCATATCCTCTCATATTTGACCTTGACAGCCCTCCCACTCCTCCCCATAATGAAAAGACATAATTTTGGGGGATTTTCCTTTTAGAAAAGCAAGATATGGTACCACAGAGTCAGTCAGTAAACACAGCTGACAGAAGACACATGGGTGGACTGGCACCGAGTTATCCAAAGGTCCCTGACAGATAACTAAACAGACAGATAACTGACAGATAAATTCTGGTAAAATCCAACACAGCTCGACCTTTAGACTGCAACTCTTCTGTCCTGACTGCTATACATATGCACTGTGTAACTTGAAGCCTGAGTGTTATCCTTCGATTAACAGATTTAACTTAGTGTTTTTTCCATGAAGCATGTTTTTTTTTACTTTGAAACTCCGTCTCTCTTTCTGTCAGACCCATGAAATTATCACTGAATTGCTGCATACTCCGACTAAAATAGAACTGCAGTTTTTCTCAGTCGGACCAACCATAACTCCCTTGCAGAAAATCGAGTCTGGGGTGTTTATCCCAATTAATTCTAAATTAGTGCTAAATGCCATGACC
Source organism: Cyprinodon brontotheroides (assembly GCA_018398635.1). Lineage (NCBI taxonomy): Eukaryota > Metazoa > Chordata > Actinopteri > Cyprinodontiformes > Cyprinodontidae > Cyprinodon > Cyprinodon brontotheroides. The sequence goes on from JAGKQL010000049.1 coordinate 5,497,658, forward strand.
TCGTCCAACAAAATTTACTGTCAGATAGGGTGCTAAATCGGATTTGGTGTGTTTAGGGCTTTAGAGTAGGAATAAGGGTCGGTTTGGCAGATGATTATGAAGAAAACTCTCAAGTTACAGAAAAAAAACAAACAATAAATATCTGTTTATGTTTTCAATATGGAAAGTTAAAAACTGTTTTTATAGAACACTAAAAACAGCAAATTAAATGCAAATTTTTAACAATTGAAGCAGGCTGAAGATGTTCTCCAGCAACAGGCTTGAAGTAAACAAGTCACAGAAAACATCTATGCCTCTACCACATAATTTATCTAGTTTTTTGTGTGCATTTTCTGTAACATTTCTCAGATTTCAATAAAAAGGTATCAATTTTGATCCTATTTGGCTTAAATACAAAACAAAAAACAAATAAAAAAAAAAAAAAAAAAAACTAAACTAAAGACTAATTTTGCTTCTATACCTAACCAGCCTAGTACACATATCAAAATAAATTCCATACATTCAAAGACTGCATAGGACTTTTTAAGGATTGACTTGTATTTGGAAAAAAAAAAAATACAAACTTCAGATTAGAAACGAACCATCTGATATTCAGTGGCGAATAGCCACTATATAAGTGACACCATAAGGCAGCCAAGTATTCTTCTGAGACATTTTTTAGCAAGCCAAGTGGTTCATCTCCACATTAAACTGACAGAGTTTGTAGTTAAATAATGAACTGAATATAAATGGTGTACTTAGTTTCTTGTTAAAAAAGATTAGAGCAGTGTGCAAGACTCAAAAAGCAGCACCACAAATGTCCTGTAGGTGATTTAGCACATTAATGCCTGATTCACGACAACATAATTATATTTTTTTTCCTCACCTTCCAACAAACTTAAAGATACCCTGATTATTGTGATAGCTCCAAAATAGAGCAATGAAATATTGTTACTGTGAGTGGTGTCTTCAGAGTAATTAATTCTTCTCGGAGAGAAGTAGGGACTACTCAAACCTCAGATTTAGGCCCCATCCACTTGCGGTCAAAACGAACATACGAAACGGCTGATGATATTTTCCAAAAGCGTTTGTCGTGAAGAAGAGCGTAAAATAAAATGTGATCATCCACACCAATGCATGCATTTTGTTGCAAAATATAATAATGCCATGAGCCTGCTCGCAGTAAAACTGTGGTGCCAAAAGCAAAAATAAGCGGCGGAAATGTTTAGGCATGCGCGACCAATATTTATACATGGGGTTGCCCTCGCGGGTCCATTTTCATTAGTTAGAAGTCAAATTCAGGTGCTGTGAACTTATGTCGTGCGATATTGCTCTGTTCTTCCTGTGGAGATATTCCAGAAGAAGAAGATTCTGTTAATAAGCCCGACAGCAGGTTGAGTAGCATTATAGCAACCATTCAACACAGTACGGCGCCATTGTTGTTGTGATGCTGTATGCGGCGCGTGCATGTTTTAGAAGCGCTGACGCTATGACGCATAACGTTTTAAAAAAATATGCGGTTAGAGTTTTAAAGATGGAAACGCAAAAACGGCGTTTTCAGAATCCTCCCACTCTGAAGGCTGAATAAAAAAAGCATCTACGTTTACAGACCCCCAAGCGCCGAAGCTTTATGTGGATGAGGAGGCCGGTGTTGGTGCGAAAATAATGTCTGCGTTTAGGCCAGGGTTAAACTTCGTGAAGGACGAGAGCCTTAGGATATTGAAAATGTTGAACTGCCACCTTTGCATAAACAGGCTAATTTCCTTACAGGACAAATGAGGCTTGTTGGCAGATATCCGCCCTTGTAGACAACTTGTAGCTAATGCCGTTTCCACTTATTCTGCCATTTCGCTTCTGTTAAAATTAGCCAACAAAATTTTACCATAGCTTCTTCCTTGTTAGCCATATCTATTTATTCTAAACTCATGTTTTATGTCAAGTCTTTGGGAGATTATCCCCACTGACATTTTAACTTTTCAAATTAAAATCAGTTTGTTGTCGGTACATTGCGTTTTCCCTCTGTGGCTGTACACCACACACTATAGTAACAAACCTGTTATACAAATTTTTACAGTCATGTTGGGGGTCTGTTTAGAAAATAAACTGACAACTTTAAAACCTTTTTATGTGAACCATATGCATTACCTTTGTGTCAAGCCGGCAAAAACTGTATTGTACAAGCTGTTGCAAAAGCAATATACGTTAACTGTGATTCTAAAAGGAGAAAATTAGTTTCCAAATAAACTAGTCCACTACATTGTAAGTATTGCACTATTCATACCATGAAGTTGATTGTAAAGACCATTTCAGTGCTCCTGCTTTGTGCACTGTTACTACCTTAAAGCCTGTAAAGCCATAGCACAGGACAGCAAGGTCAGACTAAGGTGATTGTTATTGATGATTGTCTGTTATTGTTTATTTAGGGCAGTCATCATTGATGCACAACACCTGCTGTTAAGCAGTTCCAGTTTTACCAACTCAAAATTCAGGGGAATAATTTCCATCCCAGTTTTAGGTAGCCCGCACCAACTTATAGGTTGAACTTACTAAACATGAATTATACAGTATGATTGCCTTAATTGTTTCATTGTTTTAGTTCCTTGCTTAAATAATACTTTTAAGATTGAAATTTAGCTCCTCTTTCTCACTTCCAACAACTGAGAGTTCAGTAGATGGGGAGCAGTGGGGGAAGGTATTGCTCAGTTTCTGTTGAGGTTATGGCTTTATCATCTTCCAAGCTAACAGCAAGGGTAAATTAAAAAACAGGGTCAATCTTTTACAGTAACAGATACCCAGGGTCTAATATTCAGAACACATTTAGAGTGAGAGTACTGGTCTGGTGGGGTCAGTGAGTTTAGAGAAGTGTGTTTTCTTGGTCACAGTGCCCTCAGCAATGCTCTCTTTATTATTTAGGAGGAATCTTCCTTCCCCTCTGGTGACTGCTAGTGACAACACGTAATGCCACTTTTGTTCTCTGAATCCAACTCTAGATATCCCAGTGCTTAGCCAACTTAATCGTTTGGAAATCCCTTTCTAGAGCATGTTTGAGGACTGCTGGCCAGTTGTCCGATAAAAGTGTCCTAAAGTTCTCCTTCGTGCAACTAAGATACTTACCAACTTTTTAAGTTTACACCAAATAGATCTTAAATAATTGTCACTTTTCATTGTCACTTTGTATGTAACATTGTTTCCTTTATGTATTTAATAACCGATTTATAATCCTACTTTATTCAGATCCTGTTTGATCAAGCCGAAAGTTCTAAAATGCGCATTATTTGTTAAGGTTATAATGGTCAGTGAATATAAAAGTCCAATGACTGATTAAACACCAGTCGTTGCAGGGTATAGCCCTATTTACTCTTTACAACCAAAACAATAAAAATTCATAATCTACACAAATATAAATAACTCCATATCATACTGGTATAATACTAAGATTCTAAAGCAATATAAGGAAGAGATCCTATAAACATATAATGTAAGTGTCTCTAACAAGCCAAGCATAAAGGTCCTTAATGAATTCTGGATTTACAAAACTGTTATTGATAACCAAAAGAGAAATGTTGCCATTATTTTGTCTCAATATTCACAAATTTACTGTATAAAATCACAAACAACAGAATTTGGTGCTTCTTCTGCATATTTACTCCATCTGTTCTATCGACAGTCAGTCCTTTTATCTTGGTTCATTTTGCTTCAGAGTTTATTCCGCTTTATTGCAAAAGCAGTAGAAAAACAAAGAGAGAGGCAATAAGCAATGGTGCCCCTACAGTTCCATGACATGGAAGTGAATCCCATTGCTCCATCTTCTTCATGTAATATGTCTGTCAGAGACTGCCTCCAAACTTCAGACAATTTGAGCACCACCACATAACTCTCAAGCAGGCAAAGAAAATGATCTCAAGGCTCAGATTGCTGTGGATTTTGTTAACAAGACATACAGTGGCTGATCCTGTGGAGGGACAGGGCTTAAACTGGAGGGAGGAGGGTCTTCCAGGGCTTTAGTAACTGCTACGTTAGCTCAATCCAACTGTAGGCTATAAATAGAAGAACTAAGCAAAGGATGTGAAGCAGGCTAGAGCCAATAATGTCCCAGATCTGAGAAGCAGGAGGTGGGGTTTGAGTGGTAACAGAGACCAATGAGCGAGTTTCTGGGTCCCTGAAGGAGGCAGAACTTCCAGCAGAGATAGTCTTGTCAGGCTTCTTGTTTGAAGAGGTCGTATCCAAGGCAACCAGGGCTAGAACAGTGGCATGGACTGGGTGCAGGCGCCACTGTGTGATATCATAGGGCGTACAAAGGGATGACTGGCATCCCCAATAGGCAGGGACAGGTAAGGAAACAAAATGTGGGGTCAGACAAAAGAAAAAAGCAGGATGAAATAAGAAGCATAATAAAGAGAGAACAAATAAAGTAAAAAAAAAAGATAAAAGTGTAAATGTGAGTACAAGAGTTATAAAAGAAAAAGAATGTGGGAATATAGTATGAAGAGAATGAGTGGATTGAAGGTTGAAGTGTAGACAAAGTTACACAGAAGAAAGAAAGTGCAAAAAAATGAAAGGGGACCAATGGTAAAAGAAGGCAAAAGGAAAATATATGTTTATGAACAGAGAAGTTATCCAAAGATTTGTGAGACAAAGAGAGACACAGAGAAAGAAAAGAAAAGAAAGAAAAGAAAAGAAAGAAAGCAAAGAAAGAAAGAAAGAAAGAAAAGAAAAGAAAAGAAAAAGAAAGGGGAGAGAGAAAGAAAAAGAAAGGAGAAAGAAAGAAGGAAAGAAAGATGTTATCCAGGCGAAGGGTAAAAAAAAGAAAAAGAAAAGGCAGGAGGTTAACCAATGGACACAAAGGTCAATATTCACAAGTCTCAGCAAGTAAGAAGCAGAGGCAGGCAGGGGTTACCGCAGCAACCATCAGGGATGCTTACTGAGAGGATGTTCATGAATCCTGGTTGGACGTCTCTCTCCCAGTAAGCAGCCCTGTATCAGGGGTAGAAGGCAGCTGATGGGTAAGCTAGTGTAATTAGCACAGAAGCTTTTGCAGTTAAGCACTCAGGTTACAGGTAGCTAGCAACATCCGCAAAGAGACTTAAAGCTCTCAGCAAGCAGCGGTCGAGGTTATAGGTCAAACACGTAAAAAAGAAAAGAAAGCAGCATTCTTTTTTTAGAAAGAAAGTGGCACATACCAAGAACAAATATGTACTTAAAACAAATAAAACATGGCAATTAATTAAAGAAAAACATCTATATAAATTTGTCATTTTTTGTTGATGCAATACTTCCAGGAATTTGTTTGAAAAATGTACCATATATCATACAAGTATCTTTTCTCAATGGGTTTATCTAAAAAAACTGGAGCAGTTAATTAAAACAGAACACTGAAACACTGCCCACCTTTTGGTTTTCAAATATCCCAACCATCATTTTTAAAGAAACTCTGACAGCCTAGAAAAAAAATGTTTTTTTTCATAGCATTTTATTGGTCAGGAAAATCTGAAAGATTATGTGTTCTTTGCACTTAACCTCGCTAACCAAAGGCTTTGTTTGTTTTAAATTCTCATAGCAACAGCAAGTCTGGATTGTGGAAGAAAAGCATCCCCACGGCATTATGCTGCCACCATGCCTCGTTGTGTGTTCTGTATTTTCAGCATGAAGTGCAGCATTTGAAAAAAAAAAAAGTATTTTCTTTCTCCAACAAAGCACCATTTTGCTATGTCTCTCACAAGTCTTGCTGATCAATTCTCAGCTTGCAAACTGTCCGGTTAAAAAGGCTGCCATGTTTTGGTAAATTTCAGGTAATGTATGGACTGAATGCAAGATGTTCATATTGTCTTGTAAGATAACTAAGCCTAAATCCCCCCAGAACTTTATTGCTCATTTGCCCTTCTCTACACTGATTTTTCACTATAATTACACACAGGACATTAATATTTGGTTTCAGAAGGCAACACATTTCACTGTTTTGTTTTCAGGTATTGTGTCAAATGGCTTTAATAGCATTTGTTCTGAAATTTAAAAAATTGCTTTGAAAGACAGAGATAAACTCTCTCTCAGTAGACAGTTAAACACAACTTAATGTGGCACAATAAGGAAAAATAGTATTCATCACATTGGTATGTTTCAATTCCTTTGTGACTTGCCTCTTTGATGTTTTGTAATTGGTTTATTTTTTTCCCATATGTTTTCTTAATAAAGTAAGGGATCCTGATGCATCTGAAATGAAAGGGCTGTTTTGCATGTATGCATCTGGCTCATTGAGGCTTTGGTCAGTACTGCTCTTGGATTTAAATACCTTGTCAGGGATGATTTAATTAATATTTTGCTTTGTAGTATTCTGTATTGTTGAGATTCAGAAATCTTTGCTAGATTTTATCTAATAACTTCCCAAAAGCTCATTGCACAACAGAACTTTTTAATGTTATCGTCTCACACTGCAGCACATAAACACAATCTACAACTTCCTGAAAGTTGTGTCTCCTCATAATGTTTCACATAAACAGATAGACATTTGCACAGAGACTCACAGTAAAGCTCAACTAAAAATCAGTCAGCACAAAGCGATAATGCTGTCAAATCTTTTCAAAATGCAGGAAGCCAGAAGCTGAAGGCAGTCATGATAGCAGGAATGATGTCAGCGTTACATGACAATGTTAAATGGCCCCATTTGAAGCGATGCGTTGAGGAAGGGGGGTTAAACCAGAGCTGAGAGATGGCTGACTGGTTCTCAGGTTTCATGTGTTATGTGCACTGTGGCACTTGTCTAAACAACGAGAGCTCTTAAAACGGAAGGATTGCTGTGTGTAAAAACAAGGAACCATCAGCTTTTCATCCCATTTCTGGTTTAGTGTCATGCAAAAATCCTAATTCGGGATGAAATAATTATATCAAATTCATATAGATAGAGTGTGATTATTGTTTAACTTTTGAACAAAATCTCTTTGCAGGACACGTTTAGATATTCTTTTACATCTCATGAAAAGAAATCTATCATACTGAACAATGAAGGAAATTTGTCTCGTGAACTGAGGATGTTTTAGGTCTAACCTTGCTTAAAGTTAACAGGAAATTAAAACCTTTAAAATGTCTTAACTTTAAATGTTCTCTTTTTTAATCCTCAAAATCCTCATACGTTCTGAGCTCATATATGACGCCACACTTGCAGAATTTGGAGGAAAACATTAAGTTAATCCTCAGTTCACAGAGAAACACATAATAAAAAGCCCTTCTTACCTGTGGTACACCTATTTTCCTGCAGGCATCCAGGAAATTTTCTACATTTCTTCGACATTTTGCCATGCTGAGCTTGGGCTAAGCGTACAAAAGGAAATCCATGTAAACGACTCTTACTCAGCTTAGATTATTAAAAACTTAAATGCCTTGATTTTCTACACTTACCACTGCTGGAGAAGGAACATGGATGCTAGCCACAGAACGAGGGCGAATGTGATTGGCTAGATGGCAGAGCACGACACCATCCATCAGAGACGAGCCGAGGTCTTCAGGAAGGACAACTTTCAGTCTGCTCTCTATGATCTAAAGTGGAAGCAGGAGTCTGTCAGTGGGAAGGTTTGGAATCTCTGACTGAACAGAAAAAAAGACAGAGCTTCAACACTTCATTTTTACACTTCCTTCTTTTCCAGATCTATCTCTAGATTTTTCCAGCTGTTTTATAATATTCAGGCAAAGATAACTATTGGGATAAAGGTAACGGTTAACGGTAGAATGGTTCTAATTTCTGTTCCACAAATCATAAAATATGGTTCAATTTGGTTTCTGATGTAACCAAGGTGGTAACTGCAATGTTTTACTTTGGTCCACTGTGCAGTGCCTGTGCCATCTGCGCGGTGCCTGTGAAACATAGGACGTACAGAAATATGGATTTAATAAAAAAGAAAATTCTGAAACAGATATTTTCATTTTTGCTTATTCCAACATTATCTAAAATACTGTTTCACCTGTTAATATTATTGCAGCTACATCTGCTTTTCATCTATAGGGTTAATACGTCTATGTCTGACTATAATTGATAGCCAGCTTTATCTTCAATGCTTAGCTGTTTTTAATACTGGACTTCATTTCCTGCTCTCTATACAGAGATCTGGTTCTCTGCATGAGAACCAGAACTCTGACAATATCGGTATGTTGTTGTTTTATGTCGCAAAGCATTCAGAAGCCTATGAAGTCATATTTGAGCAAGTAAAGCAGACAAACTTAAACACCTGAAAAAAATACAAGGCAATTGTCTTTTTATACCATCTCCGAGACTGATTTTATTCTGAGAGGAAACATTTCTATGTTTACAACTACCCAGGCTAACGTACATTCACAAACATGAAAACCAAAATGTGTGGATTACTCAGAAGGGCTAAGAAGTAAGATTTTGGCCAACACAGAAAAAGTAATGTGTGCCAGAAAACCACTTCAACTACTTTGTTTAGAAGTATTGCATTGAATACCAATAAAACACTTTGAGATTATGGTCACAACTTGACAAAATCTCAAAAAGTTCAAGGAGTACGAAGAAGCAAACAAGACATTATAGATGAACCACCGCAGGCTCACATGGAGCTATAATTGGTTTTAAATCCTCCAGCAAACAGCTATAGATGCATCTACTTTTTTCAAACCAAATTCACTGCTATGGAATCTTATCAGGTTAGATGACACTATCTCACATCTCTCAGGTGCTCCATGAGCTCCAGCTCCTCACGCAGCTGCTCCATCTTCCGCCTCATAGTAAACTGTGGATCCACAGACTCCATGCTCTTATGGCTCCGCATGAACACTGCAACAAAGACAAAAGATTAAAAGAAACACAACAGACTGAGATCAAGGACTTTATAGGCCGGTAACCAAATTAAAGAACAGAGTAGACGGACCTCTGACGAGAAAAAAAGAGCAAAACACCAAAAATGGAGTAAAAATATTGAGGCATAACTTCCTTTGTAGGATATCTAAGCTGATTAATGTTAAGAAATATAAAATAATAAACATAATGCTCCAAATAATTATATAATTTATGAAGAAGAAGCAAACTAGACAAATGAGAGAACAAGGAAGGCATGAGAAAAGGAAGAATGCAAATGTTTTGGAAATCGATACTGGAGAAAACTTTTAAAATCATTCTCAACAACAGCATTAAGTAGCAGTCCTTCTTTTTTCCTTTACAATTTGTCAAATAGTTTGCTAGGCAGACATAAAGGTGGGACACTCATTATGTGTTTTCAAACATATATTATGTAGGATGGAGGGAAATAAAATTTTAAGTTGCAGGAAATTCTCTCTCTGCTCATTGAGACAATTTTCGTAAAAAAAAAAAAAAACGGAAATCTAAGTGAAGTCACTGTGAGCAAACCACAGCACTGTGGGCTCATTTCCCCTCGACAATTTCAAAGACACAAATAAAATGGGCCATAAAACATGCAGGAGCTTATGTAAGCGTGACATTCACATGCACCCACGCTAGCAGAGCTCAGAGCACTTTCTGCTCGGACTTTGTGTCCTGTGTGTTCTGAAGCACAAAGAAAATTCTTATATTATATTATATTATATTATATA